>JAHRHY010000027.1:120000-329986 GCA_019671135.1 Linnemannia hyalina
GTCGACGAGCGGTGGTGATCTTGCGACCTGGAATAACGACGAAGCATAGAAAACATTGGACAGAATGAAAAGAGTGTGGAGACTGGAGAGATAACGAGAGCGAGAATGAGGATCCTATGGTCAACAGAGGATAATATGAAAGGCAACCTGGGTGGAATGTTTGGAAAGGGTATGAATTAGAGGAAGAGAAAGAAAGAACAAGCTGGAGAGAGGAAGGGTGGGTGTGTATGTGTGAGTGCTTTGTATGAAGAAAGGTGAAGGAATGAGTGAGGCGAGGACAACAAGAGACGAAGAAAAGACGACGAAGACAAAGGAAAAAAAGGACAAACAAGAAAAAAAAAATTATGACGGAAGAGATGGGTCGAATGTGCCCTTTTTAAAGTTGATGCTTTGCCTCTTGTGTCGTTATTATGAAATGTGTTTTTCCTCTTTCTCCCATCGTCATAGGAAAATAAAGAGATGAAGATGGGAATTGAAAAGAGACAAAGGGTGCGACTAACAGTAGCGAGCACAAAGTCATCAAGGCGCGTGTTTGAAAAAGGACGACTGGTGGTTTGGATCAACTGAGTGACATGCAGTGTGGGGTCAGGACAAAGGTCAAGCTAATGCACACACATTTGCCCAATAATGAACCATGAAATGAACACACCATCCTCTCGTATGCAATATATACACACACACACACACACACACACACACACACACACACAACACCAGCAACATCAACTCTCCTTTCGCCTTTTCTCGCTCCTCTCGCAGAACTGATAAATACGAAAGGATGGTCGAAGAAAGTAGACGAATCCTAATTAAACACATTAAACATCACGAGAAACACGGCGATTGACAGGGGATAAGGAGGAAAAGGGTGAGAATGATATTCGATTCTAAACTCACCATGAGGGAGGTCGTTGCGTTTTTTTCTCTGTTCACTCGGCCTGCGCTGGTGAGTGTTTGCACAGCCAAAAAGAGTACGTTTGTGCAGATGGAAAATGATATGAGTGGATGGAATGTGCATCTCTGTATGAGTATCGATTGGACGAGAGGACATGGCCCATGGTCGAAGGATGGCCAATAGGCCAACGTGGCTGTGAATGACTGTCGACAGATTCCATGGCACGATTACACGCCACGATGTTATCGCTACCCATGCGTGACCTTTTGCTCTCCTTCTTCCCGTTCTTTTTTACTATATATCTGCCAACCGAGCACACTTACAACTTTGGCCAGTCTACTTTCACTCCTCTGAGCCTTTCATCGATGCAACAACGCAGCTCCTGCCTGTCTTACCCTTTAGCTGCTTACCCATCAGGTGTGACAGATAAAATCAAATATAAACAATAATGAAGAAGAGTGTGCTGAGAAGGGGCGGATGCAAATGGTGTTGGATTGCATACGAGGGATGGATGGGATGGGTCATGGATCAATAGAAAGAAACTCATTTCCAAGTGTACATTATTATTATTACATGCGCGGCAGTAGGGGCATGCATATGCTTGAAAATGAATGTGGTTTCCTTTCGTTCATACAACTACACACTCTTACTCGTCCTCTCATGCCTCCGATCCTCCCCGTTCTCGAGTGGTTAATTGCAGCACTTTCGTAATAAAACGAATGGATAGGGGGAAAGGATAGGAGGGGAATGGAAGAATGAAAAATGAATGAGAGTCTGAACCACTCTTCCTTTCATCCACAGTACAGTTCACCATTTCATTACTCACTTTACACTTCAACATTCAAACCATCCGCCCTCTGACTCCCATCAACCCCTGCCTCGCATCTCATACCATTTGTGCGTGCATACTGCTTGTTTATTTATTTTTCTTATGAATGCATTTTGCATCGGAAATGTTGATTACATTTTGCATGTGGCGGTGGTGTTGATGGTGTTGGTGGGCTGGGTACGTGCAATGCTCGTTTCGCGCAATGACGAATTGAGCTCATGTCCTCCGCCTACCATCGGCCTCTGCCGCACCATGATTTATTTCCGAAAGCACACGCGTATGTATCTCCCTTACGTCTCGGACCTCATGAGCCACCCGACAGAAATGCGCTGAAATGGGAACAGCCCACAAAAAAACGAAGCGAACCGTGCACATGATCAAAGCATCAAAATGGAAAGATGTTTTGGGTGGGTAGGGAGATGGCAACATACCTTCCATGTCGAAATCATCGTTGGTATGATGGTTGGTGCTGTGTTGACTTTTTGCAGATGGCCCTGTCCAAAATTTTGTGGAGCAGAGACACTGTTCTCTCACTGCTCTCGAAGAAATAAAACGGAAGAGAAAGGGGAAATACTAGGAATGTCAATGCAAGGCAGAGAGAGTGAAGTGAGTAGAGAGAGTGAGAGTTGAAATGGGTGAATGCGAACGGGTCCTTGCCTTGACGAATGATGCGTTGTTGGTGTTGCTGGGATGAGGAAAGTGAGGAGGAGAGTTGACGTGCTCAAGGTCAAGAGGGCTTTTACAATGCAAAAGCGCGCGTCGCGTCAAACGCGAATGACAAAGGCAAAGAGAGTATGTATGTTAGTTATTCACAAACCCATCACTCCTTAGCGAGCCGTTGTTATTGTTATGGGATATGGTACAATGGTTTATTAAGATGATGGAAATGCAAATGAGAAAGAGTAAGTTAGCTCCATCTTTAAGCGGCCATGTGGATCTCAGAGGCATCCAAGATACGGGTCTTGCGGACGAGGAGCGAAAAGAGGAAGGCAGCGCAGGCAATGGGCGTAATGCACTTGAAGATGAACTGGAAGGTATCAACATAGACGCCAATGATCGCGGCCTTGGACAATGCGGGCAAGAGCTGGACATTGGTAATCGCCTTCTGGATGTTGTACGCTTCGGCATCTGCAAGAACGGACAGAGGGAGGGTCAGCAGTTGCGTCTTGAAGTGGTTGTTGAACAAGGCCGAGCACATCGCAATTCCGACACCGCCTCCGATACTGTTCATGAATCCGCACAGGGCAGTGACAACAGCCATGTCCTCCTTCTCGACCGCAGCCTGGGCAGCCAACATGCAGGTCTGCAAGATCAACCCGATTCCAAGACCGACAATCAACAAGAAACCGATCTGCTGGCCCATGCCCGAGTTGGCATCGAATAACATGCAGAGACCGACACCGATAGACATCATGGTGGTTCCCAACCAGATAAAGATGCGGTAGTCACCGACAATACCCATCAAGGCACCCGAGGCAATGGACGAGGCGACAAGTCCAAGGACCATGGGCAACAACTTGAGACCCGAGGCTGTGGCAGACGAGCCCAAGACGACTTGGAAGTAAATAGGGCAGTAAAAGATAACTCCCAAGAAGGCCATGCCGGTCAAAAAGTTAACGCCAAAGAGGGTGGCGACGGTGGGGTTGAGGAACAATCTGGGGGGGATGATAGCCTCGACCGCCTTAGACTCGACCCACATCAAGACAACAATCAAGAGGGCGGCAGCGCAGAAGAGGACGATGATGACGGGCGAGTTCCAATCGTATTCGACACCACCCCAGGTGATGGGAAGCAACAGGCAGATGACGGCGGCAATAACCAGGATGGTACCATAGTAATCAATACGGCCCAGCTGCTCCTTGAGGTTCTGTCTCTCAAAGGGCAAGTTCAAGAACACGAGAACCGAGGCGATGGTGACAACACCGAGGGGCAAGTTGATGAGGAAGCACCAGCGCCAAGTTGCCTGTTCGACAAAGACGCCTCCGAGCAAAGGGCCGATGACAGACGAGACACCAAAGACACTCCAGATGACCGACTGGTACCTGGCACGTTCCTCCAGGGGAAAGATATCCGAAATGATGATGAGAACAATCGAAAGAAGACCCGAACCACCAAGACCCTGGATGGCGCGGAAGACAATGAGCATGGTCATCGTCTGGGCACCTCCAGCACCGGCTGATCCAACCATGAAGGTCACACAGGCGAAGAGGATCATGATTTTGCGACCAAAGATATCACTGAATTTACCTATTAGTTGTAAACAAGTGGCATAAATGAGTGAATATGGTTGGCAAATAAAGGAGCATTGGGTGGCGAGGAGATGGTTCATTACGCTCATTCGAACAGGAATGGCTCACATACCATAGAGGGGCTGGAAGGCGTCTGGCGCAAAAAAAAACGAGAGAGAGAGAGAGAGAGAGAGAGAGAGAGAGAGAGTGAGTGAGTGAGAAAATGACGGTTCAATGGTTAGTGTCGCGGTATGACTTCTGGCGGCTGGAATGGTATCAACAAAGAGCATGGGGACCAAGAGATGGAGTGGGGGAGACTTACTGTAGGTGAGCAAGTAGGCAGTGGCGACCCAACTCATCTGGCTCTGGGCCTCAAAGTCAGAGGCGATCCTGGGAAGAGCTGTGGCGATAATGGTACCGTCCAAACTTGCCAAGAAGGTAGCCATTGCCAATCTAGTGTCATAAGTAAGAGCCAGAGAGAGAGATGTGGATGGTTAGTGGGCCATTCTTAATTACATTGTTGTTGTTTGTTTTGTCTTATTGTTTGCTGCTGTAGTCTGAGGCGTGTAAGCAAATAGTGCGAAAAAATGAATGAAAGGAAAATAATGAGTAGTACAAGATGTGCAAAAAACTCTGTTGGCTAAATAAAACAAGGCGATGATGTGGTTGACTGAACAATGAAACTCATGTTTTTGGTTCTTAGCGATAACAGCGGAAAAGCAGAAAAATGGATGAAAAGTTGTAGGGAGTGGTAAGATGGCTTGATTGGTACGAGGAAGGGTAGAAAGCGGCGAAGATGGATTCCTGAAGGGGCAAGAGAGAGAGTGGCGATCAAGTAGAATAGAAGTTCACCCACTCGCTTAACAGACGAGAGGAGAATGTAATAAAGGACATACCCGATGAAGAGGAGGATGGCGGCACGCTTGGTGATGGCGGGGACCTTGTCGGCCTCCTGGCGTTCAATGTCGAGACTGGAGACCTCAGCCTTTCCGCTGTGGACAGATCCGACCTTTTTGGCGGCCATCTGTATGTTCTCGTTTTGGGTCGTCTCTGAGTTGATCGACGAAGCCATTGTTGTTACTGTTAAGGTATATAGGTTAAGTGGTTTAAGGTGTTTTTTTAGGTGTGGGCGAAACGAGGGTTTGTGGTGAGTGAAGAAAGTAAGACGAGCAAGCTAAAATTGGCCAGTCGGGAGAGAGGGGTTGAAGAGTGAAGTAGGTAGGTAAGGATGAAGAAGAAGATGGAGAGAGAAGTGAGGAATGAAGAAAGAAAAAACAGAGCTTGGGGCGGGTATTTTATAAGAAAACGAAAGACGTGTTCGATCGGGCAGGGCCACAAACAAGTTGGAGCTTGATTCGTTATTTCATTTTACAGTTTTTTTTTTTTAACATTATTAAAAGCGAACATGCAATGCGATTTCTGGGAGATTTCGTGCCAATCCGGTTATTTGACCGCAGCCACGACCGGGGTTACTCTATTCAATTTTCACTTTGCGACACATACCGGATATATACACACACACCAAGACATACAGTACAAAACTCGGGTTGGAAATGGCCCATGTCCAAAAACGGGTTTGGCAGTCGACCTGTGCTCAAGGGGGAGGGGGGATATATGGATACAAGAACAACGTTGACAGATTACAGAAAAGGCAGAAGAAGAACAGGGATGTATGATGATGATACACCAAGAGAGGATTACACAAAGAACAATAAGGATGAGAATAGGAGGCCAAGCGGTAAAAAAAACAGGAAAGTCAGATATGGTGACCCACAGCAAGGTAGGGAGACCAATTTTTTGTTGTTTGGTGTTGTTTATCATGAACAATGATGAGTGTATTGCGCGAAAAAGAGAGATAATAAGATAATAAGGCGGTGAATAAATGGTGCAATGGACGATCATGGCCTGGCACCTTTCCGCCTTGGCGGCAGTCTAGTGTCAATGCTTATGTCGAATAGGGTACTATGCTTAAAATGTGGATAGCCATGAGTGAGCCATGGGTCTTGCTCGATATTAGAAAGAGGAGACGTTCAAGCATCGCCATAACTGCACCAAAAAAAACCTGCTTGTCAAAAAAGAGTTGTAATTGAACGATAAGACGAACACGCCCACTGGGTCGATGGGGCGTCAGTCTTAACTCACCACACCTTCGCCTGCGGTCTCCAATCTGGCTCTTGACTATCTCGCCATCTGTTGATCCACTCTTTCTTGCTTCTTTTCTCTTTCACTGCTAATCGCGGCCATTTTTCTCCTTCCTTGGTCAGGTAACGGGCGTCTTATTTCCTCAGAAGAGCGCTGTTGAATAAAGAGGGCTCTGAGTGCTACCTCCAAGGGCTATTTCAGACCGACGCCATTGCAAGATGTGCCCAACAAGGAAGAGGGGCATACCAATTGGCTTATTTATATGAGCTTGAACAGATTAAGAATCTTTTTTTTCTTTTAACCCTACAGAAAACCGGTTTGATTTCTTCTCTACCCAACCCACAAAAACCTGTTTGTCACACACACCGGGCAAAGGAACCACTCACTCCCTTCCTCTGCTTCTTTTTTCAACCCCTACATACGTGTGCCATTTTTCTCTTTTTCTCCTTCTCACTTCTATCCCTCTCAAAGAAGAAAAGGAAGAAAAAAGAGACCATGAGAGGCACCGAAATAAGGATGGACTTACGTCCTTCCTCAGACTAGTGCAATAGTTAAATGGTTTCGCTCTTTCGTCTTTTCTGCGCAACCCGTACAAAATAGGCAGTAACCAACAAGATTTCATTCCCTTTCAATGTCGACTCACTCGCTCGAAATCCTGCGCGATTTTCCCTCTCTTTACTCCTGTTTTGGCCGTCTCCTCCATTTGTTGTGCTGATGGTGAAGGCGGCTGGCAGTTTCTGCGTTATAAAGGTGAATGTATTGCATACAACCACAATCTTTACCCTCTCTTCTCCTCAATGCGTAGAAAACCAACGGAAGGCTAAGCACAAATAAGGCAAACAAACGCGGTCATTTCTCAGAAACATCAATCAACTTTGGCGAAGTATCCTCGTCTCCCTCATCCAGCAACATGACATCTCTCTTCCTCTCCCCAAACATCATCAACAACGTCATCATCTCAACGCGCGCGCGTGCCTCGCCTCAATAAAAATAAAAGCGCGGCCAAAATGAAAAACAAAACCATTCTTGTTTTTGTTGACCTTGTCAAAGTTGACTGACTGGAGCTTGGCGTTGTTACTTAATACTCCCCAAAAATGGACACAAAGAAAAACAAGTGAGCCAGGAATGCACTGTTGGGCCAATGCTGTTGTTTTCTTTCTTTTAGTATTAGATGGCCCATGCCGCATACGGGCAGATGCGCTTCACCTTTAACATGTGCCACAAAAATGAGATCAGAAAGTCAAGGAATAAGAAAAAAGCAACGTGTATTGTTCATGTGCGTGACAAACAAGTTTTTACTCCTGTGAACTAGAAACCAAAGGAACGAACGTGCCCATCATCACCGCCCTCTTTGCCTCATTGTCGGAAAGTTCTTTTTCTATCATTCGTCCATTCAAGAAATGAGACGGAAGAATGAGATGGTACGTGGCGTTCAAAAGATAGGGTGAAGACAAAATGATAGAGTTGACCAGTAAGGGAGAAGAGGGTGATGAGGGGTTCTGCGTTTGCTACTGCCAGGATGCATTCTTAGAAACTCCTACCTTTGATGTGTTCTTTTTCCCCATTTGACCTACCACTTCCAAAGACAAAGACACGATGTAAAAACGAGCGCATGTGTAGTTCCTGATTGCCCCTTTGTTCCTAAATTCCAGGGGACGTGAAGATGATGGAGTTTCCTTATCCCGTTCCTCCTTGCTACGCGACTCCCCAGATCAAGCCATGGACAGGCCAACGGCGACTACACTTAACAATCACACAACACCAATGCATTACGCCATTTGCCTCTTCCTCTCTCCTTTACGGGTGTACCTGTCGGGTAGAGTGGGGGTATGACAATAGAAGGTAGAAAAGTAAGAAACACTAAAACGGACCCTGTCGTTTTTTTGTATATGAAGCAGAGGCGAAGAGGACACCATTGTCGGATCTATCGGTCGGACCTTCCAGTGTTTTGGAGCGTAGCCTTGTCTGGCCTTTGTCCCCTTCCCTCCTTTTTGGTTCTCAGCCCTCTTTCTTTCGATCCCTGGCCATGATTTTTTTTGAAGACCGACAGTTGAAGCAGACAAAAGGCTGTAGGTGGAGAGGAGAAGAAAAGCCTAAAAATTCAGGTTCCTCCTCTATTCGTCCACCCTTGACTCGATCTCTCTTTGCCTCCTCACCATCCCCCCTCTCCTTAACAAACACACCGCCCTTCGGCAGAAAACGCAACACCTTACGCAAACAACAACAAAATACAAATTACGGACCATCGGGTTATCAGGCCATCTCTCTGCCTGCTCCTCGTCTTCTTCACCCTCTTCAATCCTTGTCACTCGATTTTACCATTTCCTAGACCTGCAGGCCTGCGCACAACCTGGTATTCACAAACAAGTTTGCCATTTTGTGTGCGATCTGTGAAACGACCGGTCTGCTTTGTCACAAAAAATACGCATGGAGGCGAAAAGCAAGGATGTCAATTCATGCATACATGCGCACAAAAATGGCAATGCTCTTTCATCGATAGGCGCATCATCCCTATGATGATGAAAAAAGGCAAGCATCTGAACACAAGAACACACTTAAAGAGAAACCAGTTTTTCTGGCATCGAGAGAGGGGATTGAAGAGAGAGAGACGGGGGATTTTTTTACTGCGAGGAACCCCAACGAAGACAAGAATATATTCGCCCTTATGGACAAATACATCAACTACATCATCTTCATCATCGTGCTGCCGTATCGTGTTCTTTTTTAGCTCTGCAGCAAATGGATTGTCAAGTATACTCAAGAGAATGATATGCACTGCATAGCTCATTCGTCCGCGGGCGACTGTGAAGGGAAGAAAAAGCCAAGGATGTGATGATTGGAGGAAAAGCTAGGCGATGCGGAGAGGTAAAGGTTGTTGCTGCCGCTGCGGCATGCTCCTTCGCTTCTTGTCACCTACATATATCTGTTCCTGTCCACTTCTTTACCAACAAGGCAATAAAAAAGAACGAAAAAGAAAATACAGTAAACGGAGTAAACCGGTCTTTCGTCAAGTGCACATGAGAGCACTGCAAAAAAACACAGAGACAGAAAAAAATGTTGTGCTTGCCGGTGGAACCAGTAATTAAAGTATCAAAGTGAATATCGGACGCGTGTGAGATAGTGTTTGAGAGGTGAATCTGATTTCTTGCGAGATAAAAAGAATACTTAATTATCTACTCAAAGAGCACACTGCCAGAGCGGCGAAGAGATTGCTCGCCGTTAGCACCCGAACCAGTATCGGAAGCAATCAAGGCCTCAACAGGTGACCGCTTGAACGACCCCTTGGCGCTCTTCATTCCCGCAATACATGCAGAAGCTGAACGAATGAGGGTCGCGGGGGAGATGCGAGGTCAATGACGCCGAAACTGGATCTGCATCAGTTGAGAACGGCTCTTTACTCGAATTGTCGATGACGAGGTGTGCCGATGGAAGTGCTACTGCTGGTGGGAAAAGAAAGCTGATAAAGGTCGGATATGGACGAGAACTTGGTCGATTGTCGTCTCTGTGGCGATGCTTGTCGCGTACATGTTCTAGTCAAAGTATTCGTTGCATGACTCCTGTGGGTGACTGTAGTAGTCAAGTCCTTGTTGCTGCCAGTATTTCTCGTATTAATCTTGAGGGGCGAGGTTACTTTGGACCAACACGGGGCTGACAGTATGATAGTCTCCGTAGTGGTACTCAGGGTAGTGGCGCCCTGAAGATTCAACTGTCACGAGACAAGAGCTTGCTCTTGTGACTTCGCCCTAACGAGTATAAAAGGGCCTTAGATAGCAAATCTATAGCTCTTTACTTGGTATCGCCAATACAACATACTCTTTAACCTATTCCTTATACTCATTTCTTAGTCCTTGATCAAGGTTCTCTTTATCTACTTCATTCTATTGCTTGGTCTGCTTTCTTGACAATACCAAGTCATACACCTAAAGAACCTTGGATCAAACTTTGTCTGTTTTCTATTGATATACTTCAGCGCTCAAAAAAAAAAAAAAAAAAAAAAAAAAAAAGCCTTTTCCACAACAAAACCAAACCCTATCTTCTTCAAGTTCTTTCCTCTTTTACTACCATCTTCCGTACACAACCCACAACCCTCAGAAACTACAACAACTCTTCACTTTCCGTATCAACTACAATGCTACCCGATAGTGAGATCCTTACAGCCAACGCGCGCTTCCAAGCACTGATGGACCGAGTAGCCACACTTGAACAAATAGTTCAGACGGTCACTCCCTTGCAAGCCAAAGTCACCGAACTCGAGGAGACTGTTCAGAAGTACCGTGATATGCTGGACTTCATTCTTTCGAACGAAGATTTCTTCACAAGCCTGACCGTCAACCTCAACCCTCGATTACTCAGCCTCGAATCCAACGTCCAGAAGATGACGTCACAATTACCACCCATCACTCGCGCAGAACTAGGCAAACTATTTTATGATCACAAGACCGATGTCACCAACACAGTGAGTGCCATCTTCCAATCAACTACACCTCACTCCAGCAATAGCTCCCCTTCGAGGCCAAAAGTAGCACCCCCCGCAGTCTTCTCCGGCAAGCGTGAAGATTGGAAAGGGTTTCAGGCTCAGCTGGAACTCTTCTTCGTTGCAAACGAGACCCTCTATCCGAACGACCACGACCGCATTGTGCTGGCTATCTCGCGCCTCGGTGATACTGCAGCGTTCAAGTACATGCAGAGATACGTTCCGTCCTTCAAGTTGCCTGTCGAGGAGAGACCCGCATGTATTTCTAACCTGGATCAGTTCTTTGCTCTTATGAGTAAGAACTTTGGAGTCTCCAATGCTCACGTCCTAGCAGAAACCCAACTCCGTCAACTTAGACAGCGCGGTTCTGCCATCGACTATACAAACCGTTTCGTCAACCTTGCAGCGGATACAGCATGGAATGATAGCGCAATGATTTCACAGTTCCGCCTCGGCCTGAAGGAGTCTGTTCAAGAAGCCATGGCAAACTACCCCGAGCCACCTACCTTTGCCGAGTTTTCACAATTGGCTATCGACATCGACAACCGACAGTACGGCTATGCAGTGACCCGTTCCGGCAACAAATCTTCCAGCACTCCGTCCCGTTCCACCACTGCCCACACTTCTACTACCACTCAAGCCTCATCCACCCCAACTACCGCGTCCACCCCTGCTACCTCAGCTCCCGCGACCACTTCGATGGACATGGATCTCTCGCATGCTCGCCATGGTCCTTTGCCACCGTCTGAGCGTCTTCGTCGTCAAAAGGAAGGACTGTGCACCTACTGTGGTTCAGCAGATCATTGGCTTGACGACTGCCCCAAGAAACCTGCAAAGCCCTCGTTCAAGAACGCCCCAAAGGCAACAGCCTCGATCTCGGCCCTTCAGCCTACACAGACTAGCGACCAGCCCGATGCAATCTCTTTCCAATTGGAAAAAGATTCAGCCTAGACAGTAAAGTTGGAGTGTGTCTGGGCGAGCTGTATAACAAATCTCCAAATGATCCTCTGCTATCCCCTATTACTATTCCAATTACTCTTCACTTCCAAAACTCCTCACTACCAGTCCATGCAATGATCGACTCAGGAGCAACCATCTCATTCATTCATCAAAATCTAGCACAACAGCACAATCTTCCACTAGCACAACACTTATTACAAATCTCTCTTGCCAATGGTTCAACACATACCTCTCATCACGCCACCACATTGGTTATGCAATCCCACTCACAACACTTTTCCACACACACTTTTCAACTCATTGCACTTGGCAATTATGCCATTATTCTTGGCATGGACTGGCTCCGCTCACACAACCCATATATCGACTGGGAGAAACGAACCATTACTATGCCATGCCTCCATCAGCACACACTCGACAAGCTTTCCCCTCTTGCACAATCAACAATGCCTCGATCCATCCCTTCCTTCCAGGAACAAGACCGAATCCTTCTGCCACCTTCCAAACCCAAATCCACTTTGGTTCCCACCAAGTACACCTCAGGATCCAACCAACTATCCAAATCCGCCAAGAACCGATCAGCAACCAACATCTCCATTATTAGCAATACACAACTCCGTCAGATCCTCAAGACCAATCAAGGAGTCGGATACATGCTCGACGTCTCCCGAATCGAAGAACTCGCCAGCGCAACCACCAACGACAACTCTATCCCTGAATCAAAACCCACAGTCCAACTGCCCGAGAAATATGCCGAATATGCTCAGGTATTCTCCAAGATGCAAGCCGACAAGCTACCGCCACATCGACCCTATGATCACAATATCGCTGTGGTCGAAGGAGCCACCGTGCCATTTGGACCAGTGTACAACCTATCACAAACGGAACTGCAAGTTCTACGCGAATATATTCAAGAAAACCTTGCAAAAGGGTTCATCCGTCGATCCGAGTCTCCAGCTGGCGCCCCCGTCCTTTTTGTTAAAAAGAAAGACGGTTCTCTCCGCCTCTGTGTCGACTATCGAGGCCTCAACAAGGTGACTGTCCCCAATCGATGCCCTCTGCCACTGATCTCCGAAACTTTCGACCGACTAGGCAAAGCCAAGTATTTCACCAAGCTCGACATGCGAGGAGCATACAATCTTCTCCGCATCAAGGAGGGCGACGAATGGAAGACTGCATTCCGCTGCCGCTATGGCCACTTCGAGTATACAGTCATGCCCTTCGGACTAATGAACGCTCCCGGAACTTTCCAAGCTTTCGCCAACGACGTCCTCCGCGATTACCTAGATGACTTTGTCGTGCTATACATTGACGACATTCTCATCTACTCCGACACCCTTGAGGAACATACCGCGCATGTCCGCAAAGTTCTCAGCAAGCTCCAAGACGCTGGTCTATGCTTAAAACTCGAGAAATGCTCGTTCGACAAGGACAAAGTCGAATTCCTCGGCTTTGTGATCGGAACTGACGGTATTTCTATGGACCCCGCCAAGGTTGCCGCCATTCGCGATTGGCCCACTCCCTCTTCCGTTTCGGATGTCCAGTGCTTTCTGGGTTTCTCCAACTTCTACCGTCGTTTTGTACGGAAATACTCCCATATCGCCGCGCCTCTCACCGCGTTACTCAAGAAAAATACTAACTTTGTCTGGACCGCTATCGCACAAGCCGCTTTCACGGAGCTCAAGTCACGCTTCATGTCTGGCCCCGTCCTTCGGCATTTCCAACCAGATCGCCCCTGCATCATTGAAACTGACGCTTCTGACAAGGCCCTCGGCGCTGTCTGCAGTCAGCGTGACCAAGATGGACGCCTACATCCTATCGCTTACTACTCCCGAAAACTATTGCCTGCTGAACTCAACTATCAGATCTACGACAAAGAACTCCTTGCCATTGTGTCTGCCTTTAAACATTGGCGACACTACCTGGAATTCTCGCCCGCTACCACGGAAGTCATCACCGACCACAGAAATCTTGAGTACTTTACCACCACGCGCCAATTGAGCCGCCGTCAAGTCCGCTGGTCTGAAATCTTGTCTGACTACAACTTTACCATCCATTACCGCCCTGGCTCCCAGAATGCCGCTGCCGATGCTTTGTCCCGGCGGGACAACCCTGGAGAGGGAGGTGCGGCCCAGCACGGCAAGACCGAGATGACCCTCCTACCGCCGATCCAGATTCTGAACACCATCCAGGCCCGGTCACTGCAACCAGAGACGCCAGCGATCCAGGAAAAAATCAAGACACTAATCCCCGATGATCTATACTTTGGTCCAATACTCGCCAAGACCGCAAAGTCGAACTCGGACAATGCCCAGTACTCAATTCAAGATGGGCTACTCCTGCGGGATGGCCTTGTCTGCGTCCCCGACGATCCCGAACTCAAGAAACAAATCCTTCAAGAATGTCACGACGCCCCAACCGCCGGTCATTTTGGAATTACCAAGACCTCAGACCTTGTCAGTCGAACCTTTTACTGGCCTTCCATGTGGCGTTACATCAAGGATTACATCAACGGTTGTGACACCTGCCAACGGACAAAGTCATCCACTCACAAGCCTTATGGACTTTTACAACCCCTGCCTGTACCAGATCGCCCCTGGACCTCAGTATCGATGGATTTCATCACCCAACTCCCCCCCTCAAACGGCTATACGGCAATCTGTGTTTTTGTGGACCGATTCACCAAGATGGCACACTTTGTCCCCACCTACGACAACATCAATGCACAGGATACGGTCTGTTTGTTCCTAGAACGCGTATTTTCAGCCCACGGTCTCCCGGATGACATTGTTTCTGACAGAGGCGCCACCTTCACTTCAGCCTTCGTTTCCACCATGTTCAAGTCTCTGGGGATCAATCAGAAGCTTTCTACCGCCTACCACCAACGCACCGATGGACAGACCGAGAGAGTAAATTCAATACTGGAACAGTACCTACGAGGGTATATCGACTATCAGCAAACGGACTGGAGCACCCTTCTACCGATAGCAGAATTTGCATACAACAACGCAACACACTCAACAACAAAAACAACACCATTCTTTGCCAACCTCGGCTACCATCCGAAATTTACCATCACCATCCCAAGAGTCTCGAAGGACAATGTCCCAGCCCAAGAACGCGTCCAGGCCCTAAAGAACCTCTATGCGGAGATGCAACTCAATATCCACACCGCCATTGAACAGCATGCCAGGAACTTCGACACCAAGGCCCAACCACAACCCAATCTGCAAGTAGGAGATCTTGTATGGCTAGACGCCCGGAACCTCCAAACGAACAGACCATGCAAGAAGCTCGACCATAAGCGCATGGGCCCTTACCGTATTCTCGAAAAAATCGGCACTCGATCCTTCCGTCTCGATTTACCACCAACGACCAAGCTACATCCTGTCTTTCATGTAAACTTACTTGAGCGTGCGCATCCAGATACGATCCCCGGTCGAGCCTCAAAACGACCTCCTCCGCTTGTCGTCTCCGGCGATGAGGAGTACGAGGTTGAGGCCATTTTGGATTCACGGATCAGGCGCAACCACCTTGAATACTATATACATTGGAGAGGCTACCCCGTATCCGAACGAACCTGGGAACCGGCCGCCTGTGTCAAGAATTCCCCGGACCTTGTTCGCGAGTTCCATCTGCAACACCCTCACAAACCCAGCCAAAGGCCTCTTGGAACTCGGCCCTAGAGGGGGAGGTTGTCACGAGACAAGAGCTTGCTCTTGTGACTTCGCCCTAACGAGTATAAAAGGGCCTTAGATAGCAAATCTATAGCTCTTTACTTGGTATCGCCAATACAACATACTCTTTAACCTATTCCTTATACTCATTTCTTAGTCCTTGATCAAGGTTCTCTTTATCTACTTCATTCTATTGCTTGGTCTGCTTTCTTGACATCGCCCTAACGAGTATAAAAGGGCCTTAGATAGCAAATCTATAGCTCTTTACTTGGTATCGCCAATACAACATACTCTTTAACCTATTCCTTATACTCATTTCTTAGTCCTTGATCAAGGTTCTCTTTATCTACTTCATTCTATTGCTTGGTCTGCTTTCTTGACATCAACGCCAGCTGCCATAGTCATAAGTGTGGGCATCAAGGGCAGGATAATGTCGTTGTCGTCGTAATGATGGTTGTAATAGTGATGGTTAGCGTGCTAGTGACGAGGCGAGGGATGAGCGAGATGCTGCTGCGACCTCCCATATCGACTGTTTTTCCCGTGGCTGTAGACTGCTTGATCGCTGTTACCGCCATAGTTGCAGTTGTTGCGAGAGAATAAAGTCGAGGTGCCGTCGATGTAGTTACCCATAGGTTGGAGCTCGACCTTCTTGCCTAGGTATGCCTCCATAGCCGATGCTCGTCTGCTGACATCTCGTTTGTGTCTGTTGCGTATTTGCCTTGTGGATCATAGATAGATGAAGACATGAACTAGCTAGAACTAAGCCACCAGGAACGACATAAGAGATCGTTCCTGGTGGGCCCTAATACAACCTTCTTCTTGTCTCGTTACTTACAACAAGATTGCCCTCCACACTGTTTTCAGTATTACTGCTGGTCGCCTCACGCATCACTTTATTCGACTCAACCATGGGTAACACATCTATCTGCGCCGTCACCAGAGGGGTTACATCAAGCTGACGAGGATCCTCGTTGGCTTTGGTTGTTATTGCCTGTGTGTGTGGAATAGACATGGCACTGTACTTAATAACGCAATCTTGTTCTTCTTCAACAACGTCCAGTAGCAAAGCAGGATCAACGGACGTACCATTATACGGATGGCTTCTTCCTTTGCCACGATTCTGCCATCGTCCCTGCGGTGCTCCTCTACCTCGATTGCCGGGATACTGACCTTGATGGCCGTTTGGGTAGCTGTTATGGTTGTTGTTGGCGCTGACGGTATTGCTTCCTGACGATGCTCCTGCATTCGTCTGAGCGGCCACCGTCTTCTTTACTTGCTGATGTTGCCTATGGTGTTGGCTGCCTCCTTGGTTGATGCCGTCGCTCTCCTTGGACATTCTCGCCTTCCTCGACGCATCGATGAAGACCTTCCACTCCGAGCACTCATCAGGACCAAGGGCGTTCGGGATCGCGTTCATCAGGAAGTCCAACGACGTTACATCCGGCACCGCCATACCCACATGTTTCAGTAACATGTTCACCGTCTCAGACAGTTGCATCACCGTCAAAGTCAGTGACGGGATTGACATCCTCAGAGTCTGGGTGACATCGGTGTGTTTAGGAAGCTCCTTGACACGGTAGACCTCGACCAGCCGTCGCAATCTCAGCTCATACTCCTTAAAAGACTCTGTCTTCTCTCTGCCCATCTTGATGTAACCCCTCTGGTGACGGCGCAGATAGATGTGTTACCCATGGTTGAGTCGAATAAAGTGATGCGTGAGGCGACCAGCAGTAATACTGAAAACAGTATGGAGGGCAATCTTGTTGTAAAGAAGAAAAGGAGAAAGAAGAGAAAAGCGAATGCGGAGTCCCGCTTTGGAATGTCGGTTCATGTAGGTTCACCTCCTCCATCACCTCTCGACGGAGGGGAAGGTGGGAGAAGTGCTGAAATGGCTGGTATTATAAAAGCGAAGATCAAGTATGGGGCAGTTGGTGTAATCAGTAAAGAAGATGATGGTTGCGCTTTTGGCTCGTACGAAGTCGAGGATGACGAACTCGCTCAAGCGTTTGAAAGACACACGCTAAAAGACAACCCTGTTGCAAAGATGTGTGACGGCTACCCGTTATTTAAATTCGGTGACGATGATTTTTCTCTTGTGCAAGTTGCGTACGGATCGGTCAAACGCAAGAACCAACCAGACAATCGTCTTTTTGTTCCTGTCACCATCCACGGAGAACAACACCGAGCGCTCATCGATACAGGCGCCACGCACTCGTTCATCAGTTCAAGAATAGTCAGCAAATATTCGATCCCTGTCAATAAAATGAAAGGGTACATCGAGTTAGCGGATACTTCGACTATTGCACGCATCGGCGAAACAGAGAACATGGAGGTTATCTGTGGAAAGAATTTGCTTTGCGCACCATACGAAGTTATTGATCAACCCCATGCCATTACTATTGGTATGGATCTCTTTCATCGGTATGGCTTCAACATCATAGGTTTACCTGACCCAGTAGAGTCTCCTGATCGAGTACCTATGCCTGTTGAGGACGAGAAGCCGACTCTCATACCTCTTATGACACCCCCTGTGGAGACGACGCGGGAGTACATCGAGGAAAAGAAGTCATTTATGGAGTGCGTCAAGGAGCTACTGGAGGAGAACGCAAGGATCCCTTCCACCAGCTTTTGCCCAATTCCGGAGATGAAGGTGTTTTTACCTGTACCGGAGGGCATTACTTTGAATCGACGTTCAAGAGTGTTCGCTCAGTCACAACGACCCATTCTGGATGACGCAGTAGATCGCTGGTTGCAGGACGATGTAATTACACTGGCACCGGCTGGTAATCGTCACAACAACACTCTGACGCTCGCAGCAAAGAAGGATGCAAATGGTGAGAAAACCCTTTATCGTGTTTGTCTTGACCCACGCCCTCTCAATGCTCACTTACCTGATGACAATTTTCCTGTACCTCTTATATCAGAGATCATGCAGTTTGCAGGAGGCAATGCTGTGTTCTCGACGGTGGATTTGCGTCAGGCTTATCATCGACTTCCGATTCATAAGGAAGACAGACCGCTTACAGCATTCACGCACAATGGAGTACAGTACATGTTCAAGAAAGCCCCTTTCGGCTTGAAGCCCTTGTCCAGTCTGTTCCAACGTGGAATGTCAAGGATTCTCGGCGATTTGGATTTTGTCCGCAATTTTATTGATGACATTCTGATTGCTTCGAAGGATCGAGCGGACCATCTTGCGCATGTTATGGTTGTCATTGAACGACTGACCAAAGCCAAACTAATTATCAACATTGAGAAATGTAGATTCTATAGCACGCAGGTAGCATTACTTGGATTTGTAATTAATACCGCCGGCAGACGTGTGGACCCGAATAAGTTGGTGAACATTCAGGACTGGAGCCCGCCGACCACTGGAAAGCAGGTTCAGTCGTACATGGGCACGTTCAACTTTTTTCGGGAGTATATGCCTCTTATCAGCACTGTTGCGGCACCGCTGGACGCGCTACGCAATGTACCTGGATCCTTCGTATTAAACGACATTCAATTACGGTGCTTCAATTCATTAAAGAATATTCTCACACAAGCTCCAGTACTTTCTTTTCCGGATTTCGGCCTACCCTTTTATGTTGCCACAGATGCATCAAATGTTGGTGTCGGAGCGGTTCTGTATCAGTTACCGGGAGGCGAAGGTGAACCTGAGAATATTAAATATATCTCTTTTGTAGCGCGATCGTTACAGGATCGGGAAAGGAGATATTCGGCTACTCAAAAGGAGCTACTCGGGATTGTGTTCGCCCTCAAGAAGCTACATTATTATTTGTGGGGCAACCATTTCACGCTCTTCACGGATCATCGAGCTCTCACCTACATGCATACGCAAAAGGACTTGAACTCAATGCTCACCGGATGGCAGGAGTTGATCTGGTCATACACGTTCAAGGTTGTTTATCGCCCTGGCGTGCTTAATGTGCTTCCAGACGCTTTGTCTCGCCAGTTCCCGCCGGAGTTGTGGACGGGAAGAACAGAAGGTTCAGCGCCGACAAAGATTTATGGATACATGCATTTGATCCAGGATTCAACTACTCCTCGTCAAACAGTGAAGGTCTCTGAAAGGAGAACTATCCTAGCCGACACCCATGCACTTGGTCACTTTGGGACCAATGCCATGGTAAAACACATTCACGGAGTGGACAAGACCTGGCCTAATCTAGCCAAGGATTGTTTGGAGTTCGTTCAACGTTGCCAACAATGCCAGCGAAACAATATCGCTCGCAAAGGGTACCACCCAATGAAGGCCGTTCATGCTCAGTTACCAGGAGAACACATGGCTGTTGATCTAGCCGGACCTTTTCCTGTGGATAGCGGAGGTAATCGATTCCTTCTCATCTTAGTCGATGTTTGTACAAGATTTGTGTTCCTTGAACCTATACCGAACAAGGAGGCACTCACCGTCGCAAAGGTGTTGTTCAAAACATTTACTTTGATCGGTTTTCCCGCCATTCTACAATCTGACAACGGCAGAGAATTTGTCAATGGGGCAATTAAAGTAATGACTACTAATTTAGGTGTGGACCATCGGTTGGTCACTCCTTATCACCCCAGAGGCAATGGTGTTGCCGAGAACCACGTCAAAACGGCGTGTAGCATTATCAGAAAAGAAATCGACGACCAGAAACAAAGTTGGGCATTACATGTTCCTATGGCACAGCTGGCCATGAACACGAGAATTGTGGCTCTTCACAACTCTTCGCCTTTTTCTTTGTTTTTTGCAAGGCGATTTAATGGACTGAGTAATCTCTCGGATGAAAAGGGTGTTATTCCTTCTCATGAAGTGCTCTTAGAACGCCTTGAATACATGACCAAGGTTGTTTTCCCAGCAATTCAAACCAAGACACGTGACACTCAACAGCGAATGATTGAGCGTTTTAACAGAACGGTACTGCACAATGAGTTCCCAGATGGAGCAAAAGTAATGTCTTTGGATCCTATTAGGGGTGACAAGCTATCGCCTCGTTACGAGGGCCCCTACACTGTTGTCCGCCGCACCACTGGTGGTTCTTATGCTCTCAAAGATGGGACAGGAGAATTACTGGGGCGCAATTTCGCACCATCACAGCTAAAGCTGGTACTGGACGACTTTGAGGAAACAGAAACTTACGAAGTGGAAAAAATTCTCGACCATAGGGATGTTCCTGGGGAGGGAGTAGAGTACTACGTAAGTTGGAAAGGATACAAGGAACGAACTTGGGAGCCTCAAAAGAACTTTGTTGAGAGAAAGTGTATCACAGACTATTGGAAGACCCGCGATCAACCAATTACACAATCTCTACCGCAGCCTCGTCAAACGTTGAAGACACATGAGTCAAGGAGCGAAGAGCAGGAGTCAGCTTCAAAGCAACGGAAGGCTAAAGATCGATCGAAAGATAAGCCAATGAATGATACGATCAGTGATGAGATAAGTGGGGGCACGCGCAAGCATGGCAGCCCAAATGATAGTGCACAGATAGCAGTGCAATCAGAACCCCGCAAGCGCAAGCGCTTAATTAAGGAGACTGTCGAAAAGAGTAGCACGGAGAAAAGGACTACTCGCACGCGCAAGCGTGGTCGAAAGTAATCCTCATCACCACAAGATGGAGTGAATGGAGAGAAGGGGTTTTTTTCAGCTTTCCCCTTATAATCACGCATGAGGTTTTCCCTTTGGGTTTCCCCTCACGAGGATTTTGCTTTTTTGCCTCGAGTGATATGTACTATATGTCATGAGAGGTTTATTGACCCTCAACACGACTGACAAGGTTTCTTTTGTTTTCCTTTGCAGATCAGTGTATTTTTATTTTCTTTTTTATTTTTATTTTCCTTTGGGTTTTCTTTTTTTCCCAAACACCACACACCACAAAGCACACACGCGTTCCTTTCTTCTCAGGGCGGCTTTCAGCCTTCCCTTAGGAGGGAGTTGTTGCGTATTTGCCTTGTGGATCATAGATAGATGAAGACATGAACTAGCTAGAACTAAGCCACCAGGAACGACATAAGAGATCGTTCCTGGTGGGCCCTAATACAACCTTCTTCTTGTCTCGTTACTTACAAAGTGAGTCTAAACCTTATTTTATCGCAGTGTCTAATAATGAATTCTGCGACAATAATAGCCACCAGGGCAGCACTTCCGCCAATCGCGACAATCATGATCGTCTTCTTGGAGCTCTTGGTGGGATCACCCTTGGTCAATGTACCGTCCTCGAATTGGTCAGGCGTTCCATTATCCTTGTCTTCTCCCAGCTTCTGCTCGTTATCTATTCGATTTAATGTTCGTAATCTTGTCTCCTGGGTGTGTTGCATTATCACCTGGTGCGCGACGCTCAAGGGTATGCTTGACTGAGAGTAATGAAAAGGAAGTCAAATGATGAGGAGTATGAGCTGTGATTCAGAGTTGGCTTGTCGCACAGACCGTTTCTGTCTGTCAACTCAAATGAAAAAAAAAAAAGATGCGGGTGTATGCATTCCTCGGCGATCGACAAAATGTGTTAAAGAAGGTCGGTGGAGTATGGGCTCTTGTGGATGATTGAAACTACTGCTGCCGCTGCTGTTGTTGTGTATGGTAGTGATTCGGGTTCGATGGCGCTGTTGGAGTAAAGTGAATGGGGCGTGGGCGGGTGGATGATGTCGATGGATGCAGCAGATGCTGTTTGGACGGTGAAAATGAGGGCGATGCATGAGAGGAGAGAAACGACTAGTCTTGGTCGAATGGGGGGTGAATGTCTTCACATATGAGAGTGGTAAGTCGTAAGCATGAGAGAGCAAGGAATGGAGTTACGAGCGGACGTAAAGGAAGGGAAGGAGAGGAGAAGGAATATGCGAATGAGCGGTATGGATGGCCGTGATCGAGGGAAAGGGGAAACAAATCTGCGCCTTGTCTTATGTTTTTTTTTCTTCCTCCTTCACTCCTCTCTCAGGCACGCGCAGCTCCAATCTTTTACCGGGGTGCCTTGATCGGGGGATTCACTATAAAAATATACCCGTCCGCTCCCTTCTTTTTCTTCCTGCGTCAACCACAAGGAACCGAAGGATTCACCCTGTACCTTGTTCCAAAATCATGAAACATTTTTTGTTGATGGTTCTGTGCCGATTGGAATCCAAAGAAGAAAAAGGCACCATAAGAACAACAACTCCTGACAACAGAAGTAGCCATCGTTTTTTACTTTACACTTCAGTACTATCTTCATCTGCACACACATTCACACTGTCCGAGTTCATGAAAAGAGCAAGTTACGAAATTAGCATTATCGATTGGAGTAAAAACATGTACGACTGGAACAAAAACGAATGTCCAACTAAGTTTATTCTGCGCATGGTTTTGCATTCACAGCCTGCTTACCTATTCATTGACTGAGTATCGCCTGCGAGTCTACTGGAGTACTAAGTTAGCATAGATTGAGCCGCGACAGGATGGGATCAACTTGAGCAGGCGCAACGAACCACCCTTTTATATTTTGTTTTTGTTTTCGTACTGTACACCTCTGATAAAGCACACAATAGAGGCATTTGGAAGTAAAAGGGAACTACAGACCAAACACTTCAGTGCACCATCCACCAGTCGCAGTCCGGTCCAGAACCTGGCTCTGCGCAACAATTGTCGCTGCTCTTCACAGCTCAAACTGAAGAAAATAAAACTTGATACGAATGAAGGGAATTCTTCCCATCCTCTCCATCATTGACAACCTCCCCTTTCCTAACAAACTCTCCAACAACCGCTCGTCAGCAGCGCGTGGGTCCTTGGTCGCTCCAGGGCACCTTTTCACGTCGAATCACGTGGGCAGATATCATACTCATCAGATATTGCGGAGAATGGAGCCTACTTTTTGGACTACAGTGAAAACAACCCAGAATAATCGGCACAAGCAAAGTCGCCCAGAGGAAGAGCGCTGGGCTCATAACCCAGAGGTCGGTGGATCGAAACCACCCTTTGCTACAAATCCGATCTGGAACCAAGGGTACTCCTCCCTAGTTCTGTTCGCCAAAGCCTGTCTTTGGTGATCAATTTTTTTTGTTCCTGAAATTTCACTTTTTTGGTAACCTGGGTTGGCGAATGAGCCGAGGGCCTTGTGGAGACTTAAGAACGGGAGCAAGGAGAAGAGAAAGAAGGATGAATCTATGCTCGTGGCGCAACTTCTACAGCAGTTGCGTTCTGTTTCTTTTTGAAGCCGGATGGCATGGTTTGAGATTCTACTTGACGGAATATCTCCATTTCTCTCTTTCATTTTTAAGGTATGCATTTTGGGGTAATCTATTTCCGTTTCTGTTTTTGAGATGGATCAATCTATTTGACAACCCGGGTTGTTCGTTTTATTCAACAACCGAACACGTTTGCGTGCTAAGTCCATGTAAGCACTTTTTCATCTTTTTTTGATGATACCATGGAAGATGACACCAAACACTTGCAGTAGCGCTTGTTTTCGCCACTTCTTTATGGAGCACGACTCCCACGTTGTTCAAAGCGGTTGTTAAGATGCTTTTTACACGAAAATACCGTTTTTTTACGTGTGTGGTGGTGATGAAGACATAATTTTGGCTGGTGATGGCATTCGATGGTTGAAAGGGCTTTATTAATGATGTGGATGATAAAAAACGAAGACACTACAACAAAAAACATCGATGTATTGACTTGAAAGAAAAATAGGTTGTCCATGGACTTAGCATGCAAAACACGTTGGGTTGTTGAATAAAACGAACAACCCGGGTTGTCAAATAGATTAATCCATAGAGGAGGAAAAAAGATGGCAACCAGCTAGTCAAACTTTCCATTCACCTTCTAGACATGCAAAATGGCGAACTCTCCCGAGTGGACTTCCCACCCAAAGAAGTGAGGACAAAAAGATTATAGCAAAGGGTGGTTTCGATCCACCGACCTCTGGGTTATGAGCCCAGCGCTCTTCCTCTGGGCGACTTTGCTTTGAGAGGTTGTTGAGAACTAATTTTTAATATTCTCTTTGAACTCTTAGTCTCCAAATGATATATGTCACATGACATGACGCCACCAACTAAGAAAAAGAAAAAAAAAAAAAAAAAAAAAAAAAAGTAGAGAAATGCCTCCATCAGGCCTGGACGTCACAGAGGCGGGTCAAGAGGGCGATCCCTGACATCGATGACGTGGAATGGAACTCGACCTTGGCATATGTCCACGACAGGCACGCAGTCTTCACCTTTTACAGCAACAGCAAGGACTCTCACCAACGCACACATCATATCAAAAAGCTGCATGGAATGCTGCCCACTCTGAACTCCATGCAGGCTCGCAAGCCCAACCTGTACCCAACATGCGTGTGTCGACGATGCGAGCTCGAGAAGGAGGATAACGATCACGTCTGGAAATGCCCTTCGGCAGCTGAGACCACCACTGAGATCTGGAAGGAGGCCATGGGCAAGATTAATGAGTGGGGTGTGCAGGCGACAAACAGCTACAACGCAGCCAGGAAGCGAGAATACAAACGCGCGGTGGACAGAGGTCGTCAGGTACCGAGGCCAGTACCCATACACTGGTGGCCCCCTTCGGATGCGGATCATGTGCGAGGATTTTCCTCCATCGGTGGAGCTCGAGCCGTGCACAGCGGTAGTCAAGCTCCCGATCGAGACGAGAAACCGATGTGGAATGTGTCGGATCTCCTCCGCGGCATCACCCCCTTGAGCATGTTGACTGAATGGTCCGCGGTCTTCCGGACCCCAATGTCCATCGCCAAGACAGTCCTTCACAAGTTTGTTGGCTACCTGGAGGCGCAGGCCTCGGAGCTGATCTGGAAACCTCGGTGCTCCGAGACGATCGCGTGGGAACAAAGCCAGGGCATCTCTGCCAAGGACAAGACATCCAAGTACACAGGCCCCCGAGGTGACTGGAGTCAAGGATACGGTTACATCACGCACGATGGTTTCTGTCCGTGTGGCGCTTCGCTAGCCACACATTGTGAAGGAAGGTGCCCTGGGGCGACCAAGGACCCACGCGCTGCTGACGAGCGTTTGTTGGAGAGTTTGTTAGGAAGGAGGAGGTTGTCAATGATGGAGAGGATGGGAAGAATCCCCTTCATTCGTATCTAGTTTTATCTTCTTCCGTTTAAGCTGTGAAGAGCAGCGACAATTGTTGCGCAGAGCCAGGTTCTGGACCGGACTGCGACTGGTGGATGGTGCACTGAAGAGTTTGGTCTGTAGTTCCCTTTTACTTCCAAATAACTTCTCTATGCTGTTTGTTAGAGAAATAAAATTGTGTACGAAAAAAAAAAAGAGAAATGCCTCAAAACTTTCCTTTACACCACAAAAGTGCTGTCTGCTCCAAAACAGTTATTCGCATTTTTACCCCTATTCCTCAAGTATCCATCCCGGCTGCTTGAGTATTTCCAATCCCCCTTACTTTTCTGCTTCTAAATATCAAATTTTTTTATTCACTCTTATATCAACTTTCCAAAAAAAAACCCAACTTAAACAAAAAATACACCCAAAATGCCTCCCAAACGCGGCCCTGAGCCGTATCACCCTGACCCCAAAGAGGAAGGGAGCATGGACGGTGTCGAGGTGGCATCCCCAATACTCTCGACTCAGGCCTTCGACACCTCAGTGGTTGCTCTCCAGGCCGGGATTGAGCCAGAGTTCGTCCTGGTCTCCCGTTCAAAGGCTACCCACTGGCTTAAATTCCCCATCTCTTGCTTCAACAAAGGTACTTCCATGCCATTCATGTCTGATTGGGCTGTCGGCACCCTTCAGAAGATAGCCAGCATCAAGCCCAAGTCCTTCGCCATAGTAACGCTCTCCATTGATGCCAAGCCCAAGGAGTCCACCGAAAACAGCACCGGGAAATCCACGGCTACCAGCACCAAGGAGCAGTACCTCATCTTCCAGGTTTATACAACCCATGAGGCCGAAGCCGCATGTGAGCACGGAAGCAAGAACGAGAATGGCCACGTCACACATTTTGCAATGTACACCCCCGAGGCCCAGGCCTTGCACCAGGGACGGATTCTCCATATCATCTCCCTGTCGTACGACACAACCGAGGATCATATTAGAGCAGCATTGAGCAAATACGGTATAATCGAACGGGTAAAAGTCGCTCTAAATGCCAAAGCCACTATGGCCACGGCTACTGTCATCTACGAATCCGACCAGGCCATTAAGGCCATCAAGAGCGTTAATACGACCTACGTACAGGTACGAGACGACATCGCCACGGTGACCTGGCTGGGCAACGAGCCAGTCCAGTACGACAGCTCCCTTACAAAGAAGCTTGCGCTTCTCCCTACCGGCATTACTCCGGTCGAGATCGCCCAGTTATTCTGCAACCCGGACCCAAGCGACCCCAATGCTACCCCGATACCTTTCCACTCGATTGTCATGCCCCGGAACATTTACACCAGCAAGCGCCAGCCTGAGGCGCACATCCTGTTCTCATCCCCCCCCCAACAGCAAATTGCCACCAGTGCCTCTGTCATTATCGGTTCTCACAAGACATGCTGGGTTAACGCCAGTCAACCAACTTGCCGCCACTGTGGAGACCCGACCCACTTTGTTAGCGAATGTTACATTAGATCAACCAATGTCTCCGCAACCATCGGACGTCTTTCCAACATCCAAACCATCAAGGCACGTACTCAGACTCGATCCACTGCCCCCCGCCCTTTTACTCAAGTTCAGAACAGTGGCGCCTCGGCGCCTGCCAGGAAACAATCGACAGCGACTCGTTCGACCCCAGGAATGAGCTATGCGTCGGCCGCAGCTGTCCCTAAGAACCGAGGTTCGGCTGTATCCAACCCAATCACCATTGGCACCTCGACCCCTCCGGCGGTGGCCACCTCCTCGTCAAGGGCAGCATAGGCTACTACCCCTTTGGTTGCTCAAACTGGTAACTCCACAAACAGATCAACTCCTATTCAAGCTCAGATGGCCAAACTGGAACAACAACAACAGGACTCCATCGCTTCTATCCGCGCAGACATGCAAGCCAACAATGCCTCTCTCCGTGCGGATATGCAGGCCATGTTTACCCATTTTCTGTCTTCACTCCAGGGAACCGGAACACACCCAAACAACAACTTGACGGCACCAGTCCAGGTGGCAGAAGTGAGGGAGGAAGACGGTGGGTCGATGGATGAAGACGTTGAACTCATGGACGCCCCCACCCATGTCATCGTCCTGGACTCCCAGACTCCGGACCCAGCTTTGGTCGCCTTTTCCATTGCTGAGACGGCACTTGACGCTGCGAAAGCCCAAGGTCGCCCAGTAACACCACCTGCGAAACTGTTAGCATATTCAGTCAACAGCCTTCGCCCCAACAACCACGGCGGCAAGTCGTTTGCCAAGGGCGACAGCCAACGCGAGGAGAGCGCGTTTACTGAGAGAGGACCAAGCCGCAAGGGCAAGGCGGTCGTTCGTGATGCCCCCCAGGACAATCGCTCCGCCTCAACAGACATGAACGAAATTCTCAACACGTTGAACGAGACCATCCAGGAACTCCGTGCAGACCTTGCAAGACAACGCGAAACCTATGAACAGCAGATCACGGACCTCCGCAACGAGAACAAACAGCTTATGAATCGATTTGATCAGTACTTTTCGAACAGCCAGTCTCAACAATCTGGCACAGAGGAACAGTATGGAGAGGTCGACCATTACGATAGCGCCACCCCACATGGCTATCACAACACCGTCGAGGAGACGCAGGAACCCCAAAGCGACCCCGAACTGTAATGTCTGACACACCAATACCAACATACACCCCTGGGCGCTACGATCCCAGTCCTTTTCACGACCCCTTCCGCACTTTCACAGTGGCAACGTTTAATGTCCGAGGTGGCAACAAGACCAACTATTTCAATTATTTAACGCAACGCGCAAACCAACACAATATCAGTATTCTCGGTGTGCAGGAGACCAAGATTCAGGCAGACAAGCAGCAGCATCTTCTTCATCGTCGCTGCAGCAACCACTACACTGGTCTCTGGAACCACACATCAACACACTTTAATGGGAAGGGAGTCGGCCTTCTCATCCACAAATCATGGGCAACATACCTCACAGCAACATTCTCGGATAAGAACGGACGTGGCATCGGTGTCCGTTTCGGTTTCAAGCATGGATTCCAACTGGCAGTCATCAACTGTTACTTCCCTCCCAAGGGCTCCAAAACATACCCAGCCGACTTCCAACAACTCCACGACTGGGTCACCGCTCAGATCGACAAGCACAGAGTAGACGGCGCTCACGTCCTTCTGCTAGGCGATTTCAATGGCGCTGTCAATCCGGCCATCGACCGCAACTCCACCACCAGAACGACCTCGACTCCAGAGCTCAGCTTGTACCCATGGCTGTCGAGTCGTGGCTTTGTCGACACTTTCCGCTCCCTACATCCAACTACTCCTCTATTCACATTCCACCTTCCAGACAGTCCAGACGTCAGTCGTATAGATATGGTATGGGCATCCTCGGGTTTGGCTTCATACCTACTCCGCACCAACACTTATGAACCCGACGACTTTGAAAGCAGCGACCACTCCATGTTTCTAGCAACCTTTGACCTCCACACCCAGATCCGGCCAGCAAACCAAGCGGAACTGGCCGCACAGCGGCCAAAGGACAAAAAGCTCCTACCGGAAGACGCCGACAATGAGGCTTGGGAGTCCTTTGCGGAACAAATAGAACGCTGTCTCCGCTCCTACGGACGGCTGGATAATGTCCCCCAGTTCCCAGCCGCCTTTCAACTCGGTGAAGCGATGAATCCCTTTTCGAAGAGTGATTTGCAACGATTCCCTCTGAATGCTGCCTGGGAGCTACTCCGTAATACTGTCATGTCCTCCGCATTTGCACATCTCCCTAGCGCCCGCACCGGTGGTCGGCCCCCTCCCCCCGAAGGCGAAGAGCTCCTACTCAACAAGATCCATGAGATCGGGGGTGTCATTTGGTCCGCACGAGTGACATTCATCGAACTACAGCTGGCGGAGGGGACGA
Organism: Linnemannia hyalina; assembly: GCA_019671135.1. NCBI lineage: Eukaryota > Fungi > Mortierellomycota > Mortierellomycetes > Mortierellales > Mortierellaceae > Linnemannia > Linnemannia hyalina. Next base: position 149,141 of record JAHRHY010000027.1, read on the forward strand.
CCAAGGAGGGTGTACATGGCAAGATTGTCGACTGGCACCAAATGAACGGAGAGCAACTAGGACTGAGCGATGTACCGGACATGGAGGCAACGACGCAGACGTGGGACGGCTGGGTACGAGAAGTGCAAAGGCCTTGGCGGCAAGCGAGACTGGACCATCAGGAGTATTATGCCGCCAACGTGCAGGATATCATCAACACCCATTTAGAGAACCGCGACCTCCGGTTTCAGACACATACAAGGCAGACGATTCGAGGAATACTCGACATCGTCGCAGGACGTGTGAACCTCGACCACCTCATTGTCGATGATGACCCTATCAACCCTGACGCTGCTGGAAACGTCTCTCCTGACACCTATGTCATTGACGATCCAAGCGAGATCAAAGCACGAGTTCGTCAGTATTTTTGCGATACTTTTCACAAGGAACGGCCTACACAACCATTGAGCGAAGAATGGGAGGAGGCGTACCAACCGAGGGAGGACATTCGGACGGAATGGTACGACACTGTGATGGAGATACCGGATTATGCAGAAGTGTGTGCAGCGGTGACGGCGGCTCCAACAGGCAAGGCACCAGGACATTCGAAGGTGTCAGGAGATCTTTTGAAGCGGCTTGGCCCCCTTGCCCAAGCACTTTTTGTCGTCCTAGTTCAGGCGTGCTTTGTACAAGGAGCGATGCCGGAGGATTGGCTGAAGGGGGTGATCTATTGCATACCGAAAGGGCCGGTGTGGTCGGGAAGGATTAGTGAGGTACGCCCTATCACACTTTTGGAGCACGGCAGGAAGATATTCTTCTCCATCATGGTGAAACGGCTTACCGTGGTGCTGTCTCGCCACTCCATCTTTCGCGGCCCCAACTTCTCAGTGCTCAAGGGAACCATGACCAAGGACCCGATCCATATCCTGAACGCGGTTCTCGAGGACGCCAGAGAGTACAAGAAAGAGGTCTGGGTGCTGCTGCAGGACATGAAGCGGTGCTTTGATTCGGTATCGTGTCAGAGAGGTGGAATGCTGGAACTCGGTCTGCGACATCTCAAGATCCCACAGGGGTTCATCGACCTGTGCCTTTACGTCGCGAGAAACAAGACCAATCGTATCATCACCGCATACGGACTTACGGAAGAATACTCTCCTCTCTGCGGCCTGGATCAGGGTGGAGTAGAGTGTCCCCTACTTTGGCGCATCGTCTATGAAGTACTCCTCGCCCAGATCTGGCAGTCCAACCTCGGCTACCCTATGGTTAACAGGGCTGACCTGCAGGCGTTCCACAAGATCCCAACGTTCGACTCACTGCATCCTGACACCCCGCTCCGCATTGCCTGCCTTGCCTTCATGGACGACACGGACTGGATAGCACCGTCTAAGGCTAAGCTACAAGAGATCACAAACAAAGCGATGAGTTTCTTTCAATTACATGGTATTGAGATTAACCCAAAAAAATCAGAACTAATCGTGGTCAATTCTACCTCTGCTGATTCCTCTATTAGACTCGGTGCGGATACGGTGACCGCTCTACCTCCTGGCACTGCTGCCAGGGTCCTGGGTGTGTGGTTCTCTGCTGACGGAAAGGGAGCCCATACACGCCGGCTAGTGAAGGAGGAGGTGTCAACGATGTGTCAGATACTCTCGCGGAAGGCTATCACCGACAAGCAGTGCATTTACATCTTCAATAATGTTCTACTGCCACGGATACTTTACCGGTTGTCAGTGACAATCCTTAGCCCTCGCGAGACAAAGACCATTGTCAGCCAGTACACCAACGTCGTTCGCCAGAAGGTGGGGCTGCCCCTCGGCTCGCCGGCCAGCATCCTGTTCCATCGTCGACTGTACGGTCTCCGAGACCTTGAAGATGCCATGATCGAGGAGCAAGTTTCAACTGCACATCTGCGGCTAAACGACCAGGAGCTGCTGGGCATGGTGATGGCGTCTCGAGCAACAGCCCATCAAGCAGAGTGCCGCCTTACGATATCCCCCTTTGACGTACCAACCATTGGAGCTCAATTCCTTCGCAACAATTTCTTCGGACACGTTTGCCGCCTCATGGTCGAGAGGGGTATCACCTTCCAGTCGCCAGGGATCCCTGTCAACGTTTCTCGATACATCGGCCTCCTTATGCCCCCAGGCGGATACCCAAAAATCGCCCACCGACTCTTTGTGGACGGAGTTGTCACTCTGGATGATGTGTCGACAGACGATGGCCAATCTCTGGCTCCATGGCAGGATATCCGAGCACAGTACAATTTGAAAGGTCCTGTCCGCCGTTGGTTCAAGGAACTGGTGAAAGTCGTCACCTTGTCTATGCCAGCTGCTGCCTCCGTCGACGCCCCGGCGTCTTCCCTTATCGTCGAGGAGGGCCATTCTATTACGCCTGCAAGTCCAGAGGTGTTGTACGAAGACGGCGACTCCTCCGAGGAAGAGCCATTGATCAATCGGGCCATCGAGCGCCGACGAGGGCAACAAAGAGGCGTGGAGATCGTTTCTCCAGCTCGTGCCTTTGCGTTTAACAGAACCACCGCAACGACAGTACTAGACCTTGGTACGTCTGTCGACCCCATACAGGTATGCCTCCAACCTTTGGCGACTGCAGCTCCATCAGTTTTTGCTGAAGGTGGTGGTGGTGCTGATGTTGGCGAGGGTCGCGGTAAGAAAAGCCATGGAGGTGATGAGGTGAGACTTGAGGGTGTGTATAAAGAAAACACAAAAAGAAAAAAGGTCCAGCGCGATAACAGGGGGTTATTATACCCGGACACATCCTTGAGGGACAAAAAGAAAAAAGGACAAGAAATTTTTTTATCGACCAAGACAAAAACGACACGCGCAATTGAACGCATAGATGAGCGTGGGAATGGGTTTGTTATTGGCAAGGCAGGTTTTGTTAACGATAAGAGGGCGTGGGGTAAGGAGTGTTGCCTGCAAGGGTCATGCTCTGGTTCTTCTTCATCTTCTTTTCTTTCTTCTCTGTCCTTTTATGATTCCTTTTACGCGTCCTCTTCCTCTTCTTTTTCCTTTCCCGCTGCCGCAGAGTCGGATGTTTGTCCTGCCTTGCCTTGTGAGCCACTTGTTACTTTTTCCTCCTCTTCTTCTTCCTCTTCTTCTTCTTTCTCTTCCAATCCTTTGTTATCTTCTCTTTTGTCGTCTGTGCCCCACTTGGGTGTACCTTTCTCTTCCGATACCTCTCTTATTTTTGACATTTCTTCTTTTATTGTCAATCAATCGTCTTCCCTCTTTATATCTTCTTCTCCTCCTATATTTCCTCCTCTTCTTTCTACTTCTTCTTTTTCCCTTGCCCCTCTTTCTTTGCTTCCCCTCTCTTCGTTCTCCAATTTCAACCCTCTTGATCTTTTCTCTGCGCCAATCTCTTCTATTCTCTTTGATCCTTCTCTCTCTTCTCTCTCTCCTCTCTCTTCTCTCTCTCCTCTCTCTTCTCTCTCTTCTCTTCCTTCTCTCCTCTCTCTCCCTCAGTCAATCTTTCCTCAGTCACCTTCTCCTCAGTCACCTTCTCCTTTACTCTCATCCACTCCTCCTTCGCTATTATCGTCTCCAGTCCTTTCGCAGGTCGTCGTTCCTGCTCCAGTCTCGAGTCCCGTCTCATCGCCGGCTCTTTCGCCTGTCACTGTTCCAACTCCAGTTTTGAGTCCCGGCCCTTCTCTGACAGGTACTCCACCACCCAACACTCCTAACACTCCAACATGTCCCCCTACTCCAACATTCTCCCCCACTCCAGCAACTCTCACCACCCCCTCACCTCTCCCGCCTGATACAACCGATCTTGTCTTTGAGCGAGCAGTCGACACACTGGACGACGCTTGCAGAGAGCGTCTCCTCCGTCCCGCGGCCGAATACGATGCCGAGATCCTTCGCATCAACAGCGACACCAGGAAAAAACAGTCGGCAGACAACACAAAGTATGATGGACTCAGAAGCCGATACCGGAGTCAACTTGCCAGGAAACCACAAGAACTGGCTGCCATTCTTTTGATGACCAATACTCAGGCCGACAACGCAGCCGCCCGCATCAAGTCAATTTCTAGTCGTCGCAAGACCGTCGCCCTTGGGATACGTCGCCGGGCCACCGAGGCCGTCAACGAATACCGTGCTCATCGCCTTGTCTCTCTTCGCTCGGATTTGGAGATCAGGCTGACCAGGAAAGCAGAGGACTATCGATTGAGGGTGCAACAGCTGGAATCCTCCCAAGCCAGGAAACTGCAACAGCAGAAAGAAACAGAGGCACTCCATCAACAACACCAAGCCAGGAGACTGCAGCAGAAAGAGGAAAAGGAAGCACTCCGTCAACAACACCGCTTGGTCGTCGCTCGCCTAAAAGAGATCCTATCCAGCCTCAAGGAAACGAAACCACGATACAAACCAGCCTTTGACACAGATGCTAGCTTTCCTTTGCAAGAACGCCATCAAGTCCAACAACCGCCTGTACCAGGACCCCCGACCACACAGATCGGCCCCCTTTGCCTGTCTCCAGTAGAGGCGGCGTCCATGCGCGTAGTTCAGGACACACACGTCGACAACTCCACCCCTCGCGTCCTGTACTCTGACGGATCTCTTCTGAACTCGGGAACGCTAGAAGTATCCCAGGCCTTTGGAGTGGTGGATCTCACTCAGGACAACCCTCTGACAGTACAAGGACGAACGGACGGTCACGCATCCTCGGCTAAGGCCGAGCTCATGGGCTTATTAGCCGCAGTCCTGTCAGCACCACCGGAACAGGACATTGTGGTCAAGCTGGACAATCAGTCAGTGGTGGATCAGTATAGTCGCCTGGTGAAGAATCGTCGGGACACCTTACCGAGGAAGCGATTCAGGAGTACATATGCGGGTATCTGGGCGGTGCTTTGTCAGGTTGTGGAATCTCGGCCAGGCGGGGTTGAGGTGGTGTGGATCAAAGGTCACAGCAACATCCACGGAAACGAACTTGCGGATCAGGCGGCGAAGGTGGCAGCACAGAGTGGTTCAGTGCCCTGGATGGTGGATCTCACTCAACAGACGGATATCACGACCTTTGCACATTGTTACGGCGGGATTGTTGAAATCGATCTACGTCAGCTCCTCAAACAACAATCGACAATCCGTCACCATCAGGCCTGGACGTCACAGAGGCGGGTCAAGAGGGCGATCCCTGACATCGAGGACGTGGAATGGAACTCGACCTTGGCTTATGTCCACGACAGGCACGCAGTCTTCACCTTTTACAGCAACAGCAAGGACTCCCATCAAAGAACACATCACATCAAAAAGCTGCATGGAATGCTGCCCACTCTGAACTCCATGCAGGCTCGCAAGCCCAACCTGTACCCAACATGCGTGTGCCGACGATGCGAGCTCGAGAAGGAGGATAACGATCACGTCTGGAAATGCCCTTCGGCAGCTGAGACCACCACTGAGATCTGGAAGGAGGCCATGGGCAAGATTAATGAGTGGGGTGTGCAGGCGACAAACAGCTACAACGCAGCCAGGAAGCGGGAATACAAACGCGCGGTGGACAGAGGTCGTCAGGTACCGAGGCCAGTACCCATACACTGGTGGCCCCCTTCGGATGCAGATCATGTACGAGGATTTTCCTCCATCGGTGGAGCTCGAGCCGTGCACAGCGGTAGTCCAGCTCTCGATCGAGACGAGAAACCGATGTGGAATGTGTCGGATCTCCTCCGCGGCATCACCCCCTTGAGCATGTTGACTGAATGGTCCGCGGTCTTCCGGACCCCAATGTCCATCGCCAAGACAGTCCTTCACAAGTTTGTTGGCTACCTGGAGGCGCAGGCGTCGGAGCTGATCTGGAAACCTCGGTGCTCCGCGACGATCGCGTGGGAACAAAGCCAGGGCATCTCTGCCAAGGACAAGACATCCAAGTACACAGGCCCCCGAGGTGACTGGAGTCAAGGATACGGTTACATTACGCACGATGGTTTCTGTCCGTGTGGCGCTTCGCTAGCCACACATTGTGAAGGAAGGTGCCCTGGAGCGACCAAGGACCCACGCGCTGCTGACGAGCGGTTGTTGGAGAGTTTGTTAGGAAGGAGGAGGTTGTTAATGATGGAGAGGATGGGAAGAATCCCCTTCATTCGTATCTAGTTTTATTTTCTTCCGTTTAAGCTGTGAAGAGCAGCGACAATTGTTGCGCAGAGCCAGGTTCTGGACCTGACTGCGACTGGTGGATGGTGCACTGAAGTGTTTGGTCTGTAGTCTCTTTTACTTCCAAATGCCTCCTTGGTGCTGTTTGTGAGAGATATAAAAATGTGCACCAAAAAAAAAAAAAAACCTCTTAACTCCATGGAGGCTTGCAAGCCCAACCTGTCATTTGCCCTTGTTCACTAACCCCAGGAGAACCACAAGTGAGCATTGAAACGTTCCGAAAAATATCCGTCAAGCAGAACATTCGTATGCTGAAACATTTGAGGCATCATGTTCAGACATTATGGCCAAAAGTCGCGTTGATTACCATTATCACATTGCATCTATTTGTCAGAGAGAAAACGAAGGAGGTATGTTTCGTGGTAGGAGCTCGTTTGATTCCGAAAGAACATTGTCAACAGAACCGCCATGGAGTTGTGATCTGAGCGTATATGTACGTGGTGCCGTGCTAGCCCAATGCAAATCGATGTTTGTATAATTTTCCTTTATTTTTGTCGATTGAGTAATGTTTGATACATCCCTTGCTCTATGCCATCCATGAAGACAACAATCGATACCTGCATAAACAAAAGCAACAACAAGGAAAAGAGCGTTGTTGTATAGTGACAATCCAAGTAACTTAGGCCCCCGTCTATCAATGCGTGCAAGGAAAAGCCAAAAATGGTGGTTTGGCTTACTTGCGTCGCGTCAACGTTTGGAGCCCCATCTTGATATCCGTCACTCGCTGAGGGTGGAAGTTGCTTGTGAGCTGTGTCATCCACGTGTCTAGTACGAATTCGCCGTTGCGATTCGATTCATTCCCCTCGCACATGGGGTGGTTCATCGGTTTTGCCTTATCAATAATTTTCTGTCGGGAATAAGGAGGACGAATAACCTTTGGGCGATACCAAAACCTGCGCACTATTTTCACCTGCGCCATGAGACGTAGATTCCTGGTGCTGCGCCCAACGAGGTTGTCCGTTGTTACCCACTCTATAAGAATAGTGGTGAGAGAGGGTTGTTCCTGCACAGCTGCTGTGGGCTAGTCCGGTAGTACTCTTGGTTGTTATGTTAGAGTGATGGTACATGAGTGGCAGACGATCGATCCTACGCCTGAGTCTGGCGACTAAGTCCTTCATTCCGAGAGGCATATGGGCCTTGGTTCGCCACAGGGTAAGAGGGTTTGGAAGCAGAAGCAGCAGCTTGCTTTTAGCCTGATTTCTATAGGGGTGGTCAACGGAATCTCAGAGGGGGGCAGGGGGGCAGTCCAACAAAAGTCGATGGGCCAAGACAGAACCAGAATGGTCATCACCCGCTTTGGTTGTAGTGACGGTTAGGTTTGAGTCTTGGGGGACGGATCGGCAGCGTAGGAGGTCTTGGTAGGAAGAACAGGGTTATGATGCGCTGTAGTTAAGATTCTTGTTACTTGGTTCATGGGTAGGAGGAGGATTGCTGGTCTTGACAAATGTGGCAGCATGGGTGTGGTGCTGGTGTCCAAGAGGTCTCGCCGAATGCGTGTTGGTTATGGCATTGGATCCAGAGAAATAGTTGAGTTAGTTGGAACAGTTGTTGTTGGTATGATGGTTGTAGGCCTACCCGTTGGTGTAGTGGCTGCCTTGGTTGTTACTGTTGTTCATGGCACCGAAGGTTTTGAAGGATCGTCGTATATACTCCTGATGGATCAGGGGACGAGAGCTCATGGGAGGCAATTTCCAACCGCGGCGGACGTTCTCTCGTTGGGCCTCTGTCCAGGGGTTGGTGGGCGTTGTTTTTTTGTGTGTAAATACTTTGAAAGAGAGAAAGAATGAAAGAGAGGGAGTCGCTGAGATGCAGAAGAGGAGGAAAGGGAGAGTCGAAATTACAAGAGACTGCTTCTGTGATTGAAAAAGAAAAAGGCGGCAGGTCTGGGAAGGCTGGAGCATCTTTTCACTTTTCACTTTTCCCTATCCACTCGCCAGGCAACACACACACACACACGCACACACTCCCCTTTCTTGTCATTTCTCTTCTTTTCTGCAAACACAATACAGCACAAACACACCACGCAACACTCACTCATGAAGACCTCAAGGAAATCATCACGCGTCGCTAGAGCACTGGCTGCTGTCAGGCCATCGAGAACACGTATAATTCCCAAAAGTCGACGCCCCACAAACATCAGCAGCTCAGCAGCAAGAAACCAACGGACGCTCAGCATCGTTAAGAAGCCAAACCCTCCTCCAGGCACAGCCGTTAAGAGATCAGTCGGACGACCCCGCACAAGACCCCTCACCCCAACCGACGTCGACATGGTTTCCGACCACTCAAACTCGGACGACCCACAATCAGACGACGACGACGACAATGACCAAGACAACCACGATTCCGACAAGGATGAGGCCAGCGAGGTGTCTAGGGGTACAGACGACGAAGGCGACAGCGACGAAAATGACGACAGCGATGACAATGAAGACAGCGACGAAAGCGGTAGCGAAGACACCAACAGCAGCGAAGCCGATGACGACGAAGACGACAATGAGGATGAGGACGGGGAAGATTCCGAGAGCGCTCAATCAGCCAACAACCGCAGTGTCCGATCCAGGCGACCACTTTCGTCCTCATCATCGACATCAACACCGTCCTCAGGTCCCTTCATCTGTCCCATCAAAGGCTGCACCCGCAAGTTCAATAACCGACAATCGCTGACCTCTCATATTCGCGAACACACTCCTGAGGAGGCTGGCTTTCGTTACCCATGCACCACGCCCGGTTGTCGGTTCTTCTCAGAGTCGCGCCGAGGTCATGCCACACATTCTCGGACATGCGGAGGCGACCCCTCGGCATCCTATCCCTGTCCGTGGGACGACTGCGAGAGAATCTTTTCAACAGCCAACGGATTAGCTCAACACCGACGACGACACACGGTCTTCAAGAATCCTGGCAGCAAAAAGCTTACAGCTATCAAGAGCTTTGCCAAAAAGTACCGCTGTCATTGGCCAGGCTGTAAGAAGGTTACGACCCGGCCCAAGGAGTTTGAGGAGCATCTGGAGCGGCACGCAGAGCAGCAGAGAAAGTCGTTATGGCCATGTAGAGTGGATGGGTGTAAAAGGGCATTCGAGACGAGGTCTGCGATGAGATCCCATTTGGCCAGATGCAAGGAAGGAAAACCGGACCTCCAGCCTCCGCAACCCAAGGAGGTGGGCAGAGCTTGGCTCAAGAGTGCACCTGAGGCACCGATGCCTAGTCGCAGTCGAAAAGACTCCAAGTACCGATGCGATGTTCCTGGCTGCGGAGTTGCGCTGGTGAGCTCATGGAAGCTGAAACGACACAAGGAATGGCACGAGGAGCACGTACTGGGAGTCAAGTGGATCTGTTTGGTGAAGCGCTGCGGCAAGATTGAGTACCCTGGTACCTGGAATCTTTTGGACCACCAGGCAAGGCGACATCCCGAGCTGAGCGCGGACCACCACTTTCCCTGCCCCTACCACGGATGCGAGCATATGTTTCCCGATCAAAAAGAGGCCTACGTCCACGACTGCCGCTTGAACAAGGTAACTGGTCAGGTTTTGGCATTTATCAAGCTATGGTCGCACGGTTATTCGTCGAATACGCGACTGTTCGTTTTTCTGCCTTTTTTTCTTTGCCTGGTTAAACTGGATCGATGTCGCGATAGTTCTATAGAATAGCATTTCTACGTTTATTCCAACTCAACATTCATCCATGGCCTATGCTACTATACTTTTAGAAAAAGTGCACGGTTAAGGGATGCGACTGTGTGCTTCCTAACCTAGAGTCAGAGGAAGCGCACATGTTGCTTCACCGGATTCTCGACGCCTCACCACCGTACAAATGCTCTGAGAAAAGTTGCCATCAGGAATACGAGGATCGCGAGGTGTTCTTTGCGCATGCAACTGGCCATATCTTTGAGCCGTGAACAGGAAGCAGGAGACAGGAGACAGGGCAATCAATATTTCTATCAAATATACCCTTTTCTTTTCCTCCAATGCAACGCGACGCGACGGACAAGTTGAATTGGTGGCACACACATACCCACGCCCTTCGCATTTAATTTTCCAAGCCACAACATGTTTCCTTTTTTTCTCCTTGTCGACATGGTACCCATGGGACTCAATGGAGATGACTGTTGTTTAGGTGGATCGGACATGAGCGTGTCAATTGGTTATTTATTTTTTTGGATGGATCTGTGGTCGTTGCTTGTCTCATTGCTATAAGAGTGGCTTTTTTTCTGTCCTGAGCAGCCCCTTGTTCCTTCGTTTTTCTTCCAGTGCTTCCTTGGTCGGCCTGTGTTGGAAGGAAGGACAACAAAAAAAAAGCGTCTGTGCATAATGATTTTTTTTCTTGTTTTCAAGGAATGGTGGGCAGGAAAGGGAAACCAAGAACATGAAGAGCGAGAGAGAGAGATTGGGACAACATAGACACATATAGACACACGCATAACCTGGCCGCGGACAGTTCATTACCACGAGCAGGAAAGGGTTGTCCTGTATTCCCTTTTTTTTTGTTCTCTGTGTGCTCACAGGCATGACTCTGGAGGTGAGAGGCAAAGAATTGAGTTTTTCAAAGATATTTTTGATGTCTCCGTTGACAATCGAGTGGGAATCTGTGTCCCATCCCATGTATCCCATGTATCCCATGGGGCATTGTTGTTGTTGTTGTTGTTGTTGTTGTTGTTGTTGTTGTTGTTGTTGTTGTTGTTGTTGTTGTTATTACGGCCATGCACAACCTTACCTTTTTTCCTTTTTTCCCTGTTTTTTTCCTTCCCTCTTTCTATTCCCGCACACAAATACACACATACAGACACATCTTCCTTCACTTTGTTCCCGACTGAACACGAAAGCATATCATAACATAACATAACATAACGGCACCATTGCCACACACTTACACCATTAGTCCCATTATTATTTTTCTTCGTTGTTCCTTCTTCCCCTTTCTTCTTCCCTTTCCTTTTTCCCTTTTCTCTTTTTTTTTACCATCCATCCTTCACTCTCCCTTCCTCATCCATCCTTCCTTCTCTCTCCTTCCCCTGCTACCACTGATCAACCGCCCTTTTCACCTACCTACCTTCCACCTACCTCGACGCCATTCCTGATCCGTCTCTCGCTCCACATACCTCACCCGACTCATTCTCCTCTTCTCTCTCTCCCACACACATACACTCTCTCTCACTCACTCTCTGTGCCGAGTTGATTCGCTCTTCCTTTCTGGCATTCCTCCTCCCCTCTTACCTCCCATCGGAGCATTCCATCGCCTATTCTTTCCTTCGTTCTTGTGCTTGCTTCCCTTTTATTTCTCTCTTGTCGACTCGCCTTTCTCCCGGCAAGCACAACACACCAGGACACGTATACCACGGCACGGCGTATCACGACAACCGCAACAAAGGAGACTCACGCACACAATCAAACAGCCTCCACCCCCAATTTGCACGTTTTTTTTGAACACACCGTCAGGATAAGTAGAAATCATGCCAGGGGATCAAGCCAAGGGATCTATTGAGAAGTGAGTGTTCCTGCTACGATCTTTTTGACCTCACTTTCGTTCTTTGAAACCATGTTGTTAGCTGTGTCCGCCATTTGATCAACCGACAAAAAAGAAAAAAGAAAAAAGAAAAAAGAAAAAAGATAAAAGTGGATTGGAGTGAAAGAAAAGAAAGAAAGAAAAAGGAGGATGATGAAGCAAGATTCGCCGTTTATTATCATCACGATAATATATCTATCCAATCACCTCGGAATGCTTTTACTCACCCTTGCCCTTCCTATTTTCTTTTCTATTTCTCTTTCTCGTCCTCTTTACTCTGTCTCCTTTTGTCAACAATCAATTATTTAGGGATCTCCAAGGCAACTCCCGACCAAGGACTGCCCGCACCAACGACTCATCCGCACCACCCCCAGAATTATCGCCAGAACTCTTGCCTTCAAATTCTTTTTTGACCAAACCAGGAAGAACACCACCTGAAACAATAGCCTCTTTGTCCCCTCCTGCCTCGCCATCTGCAAGCAAGGACGACGAAGACCACCCATCGCCCTCTTCTTCCTCGTCCACATCCACCCCAGCCTCAGCCTCAGGGAATTCAAAGCCATGGGCAAATCCATCAACAGGGTCGTCATCACCATCGTCTGCTCGGGGTCCACAGGGACCTCGCCCAGGAGTGTATCGCCCCTGTGCCCGCTGTCGCGTCAAAAAGACTAAATGCGACAGGGTGAAACCGAGTTGCTCTAATTGCGACAAGGCAGGCCCTGAGGCGATCTGCGTCTACGACAACGATGAACCAACTCCCGGAGTTCTCACCTTCGCACCTCAAGCGTCATCGTCCTCGTCTCAATCATCTTCCGCGTCGACGGTCACCACTGTCATGTCAACTACCATTGGTGCTACAGCCACATCGGACCAGCCTAGCTCAGTTAGCAAGAAAGAACTGGGTGCAAGTAGGAAGTCGGCCGCTCAGGATGGATCGTCGCCATCAACTATCAAGAGCAAGGGCGCAGGAAGTACACCTGCTGGAGGCAACCATGGCAACAACGTTAGCACCAGCCCTGGTGCAGCTAATTCGAAATCCGTCGGGAATGGCCACAGTACACGGAGCAACGACAAGAGTAAAAAAGCGGCTGCGCTTTCAAATACCCCTTCACCTCTTGGTGCAACCGCGACATCCTCCTCGGCGACTAATGCAGGATCAGCAACGACGACAGCGGGTCAAGGATCGGAGGATATAGAACCCCCTCAAAAGAAAATCAAGACTGGATCAGGATTGGGGGAAGGCAACAACTCCACCATGAAGCCTAGCCCTCTGCGTAGTTCCATTACAACCGCTAGCGTTTCCGATCACCCCAAATCGACTTCTGGCGCTAAAAAGTCATCCCAGCCATCCGAGGAAACAGTTGACATTGAAACCGTCGAGGGTAAGTTTTTTTTTTTCTTTTTTTTTCCTGTGTTACGATGTGATCCTTGCTATTATCACCAAGTGATGATCTCGATCTTGCCGAACTATAACTCACGCCTCCCCCTTTTTTGCTTTCGGCGAACTTTCTCGGTTTAGATGGGGTTGTATCAGAGTTGTCAGTCGCGGATGTAAACAAGGATGTCAAGATGGAGGACGCTACAGAGGCGAACGATGAATCCCGGAATCCAAACAGCGGTGCAGGTACCCCTCAGGCAACCTCTGGATCAGCGGGAGCAGCAACATCCCGGTCCAAGAAGCAGGCGAAGGGCATCACCACATCCACTGGAGGCGGTGCACCATCGCGGATCATGGCCGATCTTCCTACAGCCAGACCTACAGCACCCTTTGTGATCGACAAGAACCAAAAGGCGCGTAAGTGGGGTCGGTCCAGCGGCGTTTTCCAGACCCTAGGAGGCGAACTGTCACTCCCCTTCTGGACTTCAGGTAATAACAATTGAGTCATGCTTGTTTATGCTGGCGCAACAGAGTCAGGAACAACGAGATATTGACATGTATGAATCTTTTTCGATATATTTCAAATAGATCAAGAGATGTTGTTGAATGAACCACGACCGTTTTTTGTTCAAAGGACGTACACGCTCAACACGACCCCCACCACGACAGGAAACTCCGCGACGGCGACGAATTTAGCGCGGATCGCAGTTTTGAACCAGATGGATAACGGCTTTTACAACTACGACACACCCGAGCGAGGGAGCACCCCCGAGAGCGGCGACAGCTCGCCAGCACCTCAGCCAGTCTTACCATCCAAAAAGAAGAAGATGAAGGTGCCACAGCGCGGAATCCGGAAATCACAGGGCGGCGATGGCAACAGCAATGGTGGTGGCAGATCTGCGGGAGTGACGGCAGGCATGGAGGCCATGCAAGTGGATGATCACCCAGTGCCGTCGTCAACTCCCAGAGCCCACTCTGGCAAGTCGTTGTCGAAGCGCAAAGGAGTCGCCAGGGTTGTGGTGGATGAGGATGCGGATAACTCTAGTGCGCGGTCGACCCCTGGTCCATCGGCTGGAACGCCGACGATGATGAGTACAGGATCGAAACCACGCCCTATTCCGACTCGGCCTAGGACATTTCCTTGTTCATTTGAGGGATGCACCAAGTCGTTTATGGACAAGTTCCATTTGAAGCGACACGAGAAGCGCCATGTGACTCAGGTGATTACGTGTGGAGTCGACGGATGCACCAAGGCGTACGACTCGATTAGTACGATGAGGCGGCACCAAAGTATGATGCATCGGCAGTGGAAGGAGGAGATGGAAGCCGCTGCTGCCGCTGCCGCTGCGTCGGCTTACGCGGCGCGGTCTCGAGTCGATGGCGATGGAGAGGAGGATGGCGATGGCGATGGCGACGCGGGAGTGGAGGATGATGGAGAGGAGAGCACACCTTCATCGCCGACTTTGTCTGCGACTCCCTTCACTGCGGCTTCTTCTCCCATGCGGGAACAAATCTAAAAGACTCGCAGTTACTTTTTATTAAAATCTGACAAGTACAAAAATAAAATAAAATAAAAAAAACACTAATAAAGTTTCAGGTCATTGATTGATCCTGTGGAAAGAAGGAGTTTGGAGTGACTTTTCCTGGTATCGAGTGATGTGGGGTGTTTGGCCACAAAGGCTTGGCGCAATAGCTAGGCGCACTTAGAGATAGTTGTCTCTTGTTTGTTTTCTTGTTTTGTTTTTTTACAAGGCCAAGTTTCTGGGGACGTTGAGGACGACGCGGTAGCGGGCCTGCTGTTCGGTGATACGCTTGAAACCCTCACGGCATCCCTGAATAACAATTGCGTACCGTAATTAAGATATGCAGATTGAAGAGAGTGAGTATGAGATGCGAGGTACATAGGGGGGAGGGGGGTCAAGAAGATATCATGCATCGATTGTTTGTCGGCATGCTAACGGTTTATGTTTGAGGGGGTGCAGATGAACAAACTGTATTACCTTGGTGGTCATGTCGTACTCCTCGATCTCGGGTTTGATATTGTGGCGGGCGGCGAACTCAAACATTTTGTTGACGACATGGCGCGATGCGACCAATGAACCGACGATCTTGACTGTTCAGGGGAAGGAAAAAGGGGAAAGAGACGTTAGACGCGAACAAGAATGTGCGTTGAATCAGGGAAAGGGTGTGTAGCAGTTGTAAACTTACGTTGGTTGAAGAGGACGGGCATGTAAGGGATCTCCATGGAGGACTTGGCAGCAATGCCGAGATTGATGAGGGTGCCATTGGTGATTAGGAGGCTGACGAAGGTCTCCCAGGGGAGGTCGCCTACGTGGGTGTTAAGGATGTAGTCCATCTTTGTTGTGGTGGTGATGGTATCCATTGTGCAGATAAACTCGTGTGCGCCAAAGGCCAACGCGTCCCTTTTCTTTTCTTGGGTCGATGAGATGGCGACGACTGTTTGTTGAGTAGTGAGAAGGAGAGGAAGGAATGGAATGGGGGTAGGAGCGAATAATGTGGGATTAGAGAGAGTTCAGGGGTATGATACAGAGCGATTGGAAAGAACGAGGGCGGTGGCGATGGAAGAAGGGGCAGGATGTGCGTGCATGTAATGTTTAGTAGGTGGTTGAAGATGATCGAAGATCGTGGAAGATAACGAAGGGGAGGGATGAAGCGGGGATAGCACACAAGGAAAACGGCCATTTGTGTACACGGTAGATGGATGCAGGGGCAGTAGGTGATTGTTCGGCAGGTTAGGAATGAAGGGAGGAGGACAGAGCGTGTATTTTGTTTTGGGTAAGAGAATGATGGATTAGGAGGAGTACGAGGCAGAAAGGTTGCAGCGTACGAAGAGAAAATGAACGAGGAGGAAGATATTGGAGAGGGCTTGATAGTACGAGGAAATACAAGAGAGCTAGTCATGGAAGCGGCAAACAAATCAGGGACAGTAAACAGAAGATGGGTTGGGATGACGAAAGAAGAGAAGGATAAAACGATCAAAGCGAAGGAAGGATGACGGGAGGCAGTAGAAAAGAGGGAGATACTGCACAGATTTGCCAAAACAGATCATCGCCTGTGTTGCTATACATTGTTCTTTGTTTCTCTCGTCTTCTTTTGTTTTGCCTCTTTATACTTTTTTTTTTTTTTTTTTTTTTTTTTTTTTGGCAAGGATGAAAACAATGGTGGAATGTTGCTTTGTTGGACTGGGTTAGTTCAACATGAACCACAAAAAAAGGGCTCGACCGTGCATTGTGTTCTATGCAAGTGCGGAGGAATTGAAAAGCAAGGCAGGGAATACAAGAAATATGTGGTAATTGGGAAGGAAGGAATGAATGGCGCCAAATTGCATACTGCACGCGAAAATCTACAAAGAAAAAGGTACGAGTACGTCCAACTGGCGGCAACACCTGATTAAAAAGAACAAAACAAGACCGATATTGTCGGCGACCAAAGCCGAGGAAGAAGAGATGGAGAAAAGCAACAGATATCAAGCAGCGCAGACCACATGAACGAAACTCGCGACAAGCGAGAAGGTGGGCGTCGAACTAAAATCACAACAGCATCACCGAAGAAGCGACTAAGAACATGCGAAGAAATTGCATCCCTCTTTTCTTTCATTCTTGTCCCGTACTGATATCGACAGTCGTTCCTCATTCATGCAGGTCAAGAGTTTATCAACAATTGAATAATGAGGATTAAGGTCCGTGCCGAGCGGGAGAGTGTGAAAAAAAAAGGTTCGAGGTGGAAGTCATCCGAGCACAGCCAGGCTCGACAGTCTTTCAAAAAAAAACGGAGCAAGAATCCTTTCTTAATGTCATTCTTGGCATCGCTCGTCGATTTCCAAGAATGCACCCATGTTCAGAGCAGCACACATACACAGGAAAAAAATCAAGATTGAATGCTGAGCAAGTTATCCACGCGAAAGCCTGCCTTCTCCTTCCATCACTAATGAAACAGTGAGTGGCATTCGCTCATCTCTCCCGGCCACAATACCGCCATCTCTTTTTTTGTCATCCCGCAGGACAAATTTAGAAGCGCAGAATAAGAAAAGAACATATTCAATACCTTTGCAACCCCAGGCTTTCGCAAACTTGATTGCCAAATGACCAAGTCCACCGACACCGACAACACCGACGGTGGCGGTGGGGCTAACATTGTATCCATAGAGGGCGCCAAAGACCGAGGCTCCGGCACAGGTCAGAGGTCCTGCATGTCGAGGCTCGATGCTGCTGGGGATCTTGTAGACGAATCGCGAGTCCCAGACGGAGGCATTGGCAAGACCGCCAACACCGTCGGTGAAGGTGGTGCGTTTGGGGCACATGTTTTCTTGACCGGAGAGGCAGAACTGGCATTCCAGGCAGGTGGAGCGGATGTAACCGAAACCGATGGTGTCGCCGATGTCGACATTGGTGACGGCCTCACCTTTGAACTCGACGCGGCCGATGATCTCGTGACCGACAACCATTCCCTCGGCCATGGCTGCGTACATGGTATCAGTATAGCAGACACCACAGCAGATGATCGCCACGGCGACTACATGGAGGGAATGCAGGGACAAGATGGGGGTACAAGGTGTTAGATCAATGAAGGTTGTGTACATAAAATGCATTGTGAAATGACCATGCAATGAATGGGTAAAATGAGCGTGTCTTACCATCGAATTGACCGAGCTTAGGGAGTTCCAATTGCTTTTGGACGAAAGATTGACCTCCAGGTCCGGTGGCGAAGGCAGTATAGGTTGGGGTCTCGATAGAAAGGGTCTCGACGGCGGGGACCTCGATGATGGGCGCTACGACGGGCTCGGCGGTGATGAGAGTCATGGTGAAAGAAAGGAATGCTGTGTAGAGGGAGAAGATGGAGAAGGGCGTGGTGTGAAGAGAAGAGTGAGAAGAAAGGAAAGAAAGAAAGAAAGAAAAAAACGTAGGATATGAGACACGCTTTTTATACGTCTTTCAATAGGCGGAAAGGGGGGGACAAGAGTAAAACGATGCCTGAAAGGGGGGCAAGAGTAAAACGATACCTGAAAGGGCAGTGGCTGTTAAAGTTTAGAGAAGGTATGCCATTCATTGATATGTGTCTTTATTCGTCTTTCTCCCTGTCGTGAGGCCACTGAACACGAAAGTCACATAACCACCTAGGTCGCACAAGCCAAAAAACAAAACAAAACAAAAAACAAGTGAGTGAAAGAAAACTGGGCTTGAACCGTCACCTTCGTTACCGTGTGCCCAATGTCCCTTATTTCGCTTGTCAAAATCAAAATGTGAGAATTCGTTTACGACGTATTGTTATGTTTACGTTTAAGTTTAGTTGCTTTGCCAATCAACCCAATTTTTTTTTGAGTAACTATAGTGATTGTTCCTTCCTTGCATTCATAAACCCCTTTCTCTTTGCATCCCCCCGTCTTCAGGCACACCACGCGGTTTGGCTGCATCTTCCCAGTCAGCGCACAAAACGCCGCGATCGATATACTCCCGCCACTAATATCTCTCGCGTTCACCCCTTTCCTACAACCGAAAGCAACGAGATAGGACTTAGTTTACTGCTTTGTCCATTGGGGGAGAGAGTGAATGTATCTCCCTATGATGGACACACACATTTAGTGATGACCCACTTATTTGACCCATTCGTTTTGTTACGCAGAGTAAAATGAGTCGAATGGGCCCGTTCGCTCGAGTTGCCAGGATCAACTGACTTCCAATCATAGCTGGTCCTGCATATTTGACAGTCAAGAGGTGTGATATCCGTCGCAGCTGCGCCGTCTTCAACAAATGAACGTGAGATCGTCATCATGGGTTTAGTGATGGCGACCCTGGCAACGATTGATGGTCCAGGAATTCGGACGATCTCCTCAGAGCCATACAATTCACGACGGGCCGGGCACATTGAAAACATGCGAATGATTATGTACCCTTTGCTTTCTCGTACCTTGTATATATATATTCATGCGACAGGGACATTATCATCAACTAATTCAAACGGTGGCCGCTCGGCTTCCGTGGAGCGTCTTGAGGGTGAAGATGTAACGACACGAGGACGTGTCGATCCGCCTCTTCATGATCTGCTGCATCCACATTTCCCCTCGATCACACTACTATAATTGCACAAATCGTAAACTGCCAGGCCGTCACTGTCTTGTATCCCTTTTTCCTCAGTACCTTGCGGGTAAAATGAGACATATGTTGGATGCTCTCTATTTTCTTTCCGTTGATTGCCTCCCTTCTCATCTTGAGCCACGACAATGGTACGAATATCCCGACAGCTTCCAACCTTGGATAAATAGCCAAGGTGTCTACCCTTCTTTTTCATTTCTTCCTTTCTCCCAGGTACCATCTCATCACACCTGCATTTCACTTTGGGACAATTATGCGCTATGCAAATTACACCCGCCAACAACAGGGGTTTGGTCTACCATATCGTATCACTCATCGAAAACAGGCGTCTCAAGGTATGTACTTTTATTGGTATTCGCCTAATTGAACGATAATACCCATCGCCGCCGGAGCGCCGAAGTCTTCAGTTAAAGTTCCATTGATTTGTCGGAGAATGGTTCAGAGAGAGAGAGAGCCAAAGAAAAAAAAGAAAAAATTGCAATGCTCTATTTAAATTCATGTCCATCCGTCGCCCCCTATTGTACTATTGTAATTAACCCTAACTGTCAGAGAAACAAAAAGACGACAGCAGGCACATGGTGCTCTATTTAATTCCACAGCACAGGAGGAGGAGGGTGCAATAGACACAATGATACAGCCTTGAGCTTACTGTTCTGGGTGGCAACATGAGATCAACCATGGGCAAACAAGGCAGGGCGTTTTGTTTTATCTCAGCCATTTTGTTGATTAAGAAATGGATTGAAATCGACGGTGACGGCGACGGCAACAGACGCCGCTGTGTTTTTGTGTTTCTGTGTTCATATCGAGAAGAAGGAAGAAGACGAAACATAATGTATTTTTGGCGGTAAGCGTGAGAGATGATTCTGTGGTGGACTAGCCCACGGGAAATCGCCTGACACCCCCCAACGACAACAATACACTCCAAGGGCTGTAGTCTTTTGGAGAACCTGAAAATACGACTCACAAAACAACACAACGGTAAAAAAAAGAGTCAAAACTGCCAGAGAGAACCGAATAGCGATGAAATTAAAAGGAGGCGAGACACTGAAAAGAAAGGCAGGTGGGAGCAAGAAGGCGAACAGGCAGGAGCGAACGTAGGGTAGGAAAAGAAAATTATGGCAAAAATGGATGAAAAAGAAAGAGAACAAGAGCCTTGCTCGAACCCAACAGTATACCATGTCACAAGTCGCTTTATGGGCATGACGAAGTACAGCTAAAACTCGTTCCTCTCTTTCTTCGTCTCATCCCACAAAAGAAACGGCATTCATATATATGTATATTTTGTCTCCCTTCTTTGTTTCTTCCATTCAACTCCTGTCGGAATCGAGCAGGAGAGATTGAAAGAAGGGAGTCACCATTTGTCCGTCTCATATATCCATCTTCCCTATTGGCGGGGCGACATTTTCTGAGATTGCATTTCGATCCCGGACCACCCAACCCTCCAAATGACTGACCCTGTCCCTTCCTCCTCCCCCGATTGATATTTCTTTTTCTTCACTTTTTTTTGTACGTGGGTGTGTTCAGGACCTGAGACAGACGGCAGGGGTCTTTAGGTGACTTTAGCTAAAGGGGTAGGAGGAAGGACGAGAAAGGGATGGCATCTTTTTTGCTTTCGTTATGGGGTTCTTCCTGCATGCTGAATTTGCCATGGTATCTGATAGAAAGGCATATTCAATTAGATGTCGATCAGAGAAGAACAAGACAAAAAGAGCCAGGGAGACAGAGACAGAGAGAGAGAAATGAATGGGGATGATGCCCTTGTTCCTTCTCCGTCTCCTTGCAGCATGTTAAAGTGTTAAAGCGAGAGGGGTGGATCGGATATCCCCTTTGACCCATCATCATCTGTCCACCCCATTCTTTCACTCTATCACACTCATCCCCCTGCGCTGCATGCTTTTGAATAAGAAATGTGAGTCCTCACATGCCCTTCTCATTCTCTCTCCTTAGTCGTCCATCGTGGCTGACAGCTATCTTGCGCTCCCTCTCTCCTTGCCGGGATAGTTAGTCGTTGTCTCTATATGTTGCAACTTGCAAGTGCGTGGAGGATGATGAGAGTGAAAGAAGTAAAAAAAAAAAGGGAAAAAGAAGAGCTGTTGTGTTCTATTCTTGTCTTTTGTGCAGTCGTTGCCTCTTTCCATGGCTGTTGGGTTTTGGGTTCAATCAATCAACAATACAAACAGACAGAATGGCCCGTCTCTTTGCTTTGTTTATCTTTTCCTTTTATTCTTTTGTTTCTTCCTTCCTCTTTCTCTTCCTCCTTTCTTTCTTTCTTTTTCACTGATCTCCATCGCCATCTCATCTCCCTCCTTTCTTCCTCCACTCTCTCTCTCACACACATCAACTCATTCACTCTCCTCTTATTCCTCGTCCTCCTCCCACTTACTTCCTTCACAGAATACCCTCGTACGCAATATTAAAACAGCTATTTAATCAATCCTTTTTATAATACCAATCGCCCACTTCTATGGCCGCCCAACCTACCGAAACCTCCGCCCCAGGAGTGCCTACCACCACACCACCCGCCCCAACTGTCCCCGCAGCCACAACCACAACCACAGCCAATCTTCCTACCACCCCTGCAACTTCTGATGTCCCTGTCGTCCCCAATCCCACCCCAGAACCAACCTCCGACACTCCTGACCCTTCCCAAACTGGTACTCCAAAGACCAAAAACCCTACCAGGACTACCAGTAGGGTCACCTCTTCCGCGACAGGACCTGCCACCGGAACTGCCACCCTCCCCGGCGGCGGCGGCGGCAACGGCCCTGATCAAAAGGACGGGGGCAGCGGTAAATCGATTCTTGCACCAGTCGTTGGAGGTATTGCCGGCGCCCTTGTTCTCGCCTTTCTCGTGGCCGTCTTTGTAATGCGTCACAGGAAAAAGAACAAGGCCCGCAAGAGACGTCTTGAGTTTTTGGATGATCATAACGCTGGACCCATTACTTCTGGCGCTACTACTGGTGGTGCTGGCGGAGCTGCAGGTAGTCATCGCCCCGACTCTCTCTCGAGTCCCCTGCCTCCCCGCCCCGCAACCCCTATTGGTCGCTCGTCTGGCCCTGGAGGCCGTCCTTTGGAAATGGCCGCCATTGGCGGAGCTGGCGCCGCTGCTGCTCACCACCACCACAAACAACAGCAACAGCAACATCAGGCCGACGGCTACGATTACCAGCAAGGATACCAACAAGTGCCCTATGGAGGATACCCTGACCCCGCACAACAGCAGCCATATGACCAATACGACCCCTACTATGCCCAGCGTCAACAGCAGCAGGCCCAAGAGTATTACGCAGACCAGCAGCAGGGTTACTATCCAGAGGCCCACTCGTACCAGCAGCAGAACCAGTTCACCCCCGAAGCACCCGTCCGCGGTTCTCCTGCTATGACCCAGAACACTGTAGCATCCAACCTGGCATACCCTCCCCCACCTCCCTCGACCACGACAGGAGGCCATTCGTCTCCCAGAACAACTCCTCTCCAACAGTCCGCCGTCCCTGTACCTGCACAAGGCTCGTTTGAGAAGGGTGCCCCCTATGCCAACAGTAGCTCTGCTGCCAGGAACCCTCAGGTTATCACTGAAGATGACGTCAAGGTCCCCATGTAAAAAATAGCCCACCCCTGTCACCATATTTCTCTAATAGTTCTCGCATTTTTTAGTTCGTATTGTTCATCCTCACTTTTGTCACCTGTGCCGTCACCTTTTTCCCGGGTCACCCGTCAACCTGCATGCATACCTTTACCTTCCTCTTCTCCTCCCCTTTTTGCCCTCGATGCATAATAACCCATCATCACCATCATCGGCTTACTAGTCTTGTCTATGAATACAAAACAAACACCAAAAAAACGAAACCCTTTTATTTTTCTCACAACCATGTCTTGTCTGCCACTTGTTTTCTTGGTCAGTCTCTTTTTTTTTCTTTTTTTTTTTTTTTTGGTTTTTGGAGAAATTACGCCCACGCCAAAGAGAGACGCGTTCTCTGGTCCAAGGTCCAAGATCGTGTTGTTATTTGTCTGGTAGTTCTTGTCCTACAAACAATTCATCATCGCCGTTCTTTCGTTTTCCGTATGGTATATATGACATGACGGATAATTCTTACTGCTCTTACTTTCTTAAATGGATGTAATCTCGAGTACCCTTTCGCGCTCATGTTGATGTAACACTATTTATCTTGAGACTTGGAAGCTCTCCAGCTCTTTCTGGGTTCAGGTCCGAGAAAAAAAAAGATGGAAGAGAGAAAGGATATGAAAAGGGGTGGTTTTATCCGGATGAGCAATCAGGGGGAAAGTAGGAAGGTAGATAGATCTAGAACCGAGGAATAAATCTAGGCACCCAAAACCCAGCCTCTCTCCTAAGAGTAATAGAGAATTACTGAGGAATGAAAAACGGGTAAGAAAGGGAAAGGGGAGAAGCTGGATTAACGACGGGGGAAGCGGGCCAATTGAACTCCATGAACAAAGACAGGTGGATGTCGTCATTGTTGACAACCGGTCGTGTCTTTTGGAGTTGGGGATGCTTTTTATACAGAAGGGGCCAGTGCCTACAACAGACGTTAATAAGTTCTTCTTTGAAGAGTGCACCAGCAAATGAGCCTAGACTTTTTCATGTTTGTCTCTTCGGCGCGGAGGAAAAATAGAAAAAGAAGATGAATGGCTTCGTGTTGTCTTTGTTGTTGTCCATGACAAACACAAACACTTTCACAAAGGAAAGAGAACGATCGATCGTCGCTGGCAAAAAAACAAATCGCCTCTTCAAGCTATATCGTGCCATTTGTTAGCCACATGAAAGCTAACGTGCGTCCTCCATCCTACCTTCCCTCTCTCGTTGGTAGAAACTGCGTCCTTTGCAAGAAGCAAAAAGAGGTTCGTTTCTCATCCCAAAAGGGTTAGGGCAAAAGATTGTAGCAAAGGGTGGTTTCGATCCACCGACCTCTGGGTTATGAGCCCAGCGCTCTTCCTCTGGGCGACTTTGCTTTGAGAGGTTGTTGAGAACTAATTTTTAATATTCTCTTTGAACTCTCAGTCTCCAATGATCTATGTCACATGACATGACGCCACCAACTTAGGAAAAAAAAAGAAAAAGAAAAAGAAAAAGAAAAAAAAAAAAAAAAAAAAAAAAAAAAAAAAAAAGAAGTATCCCAGGCCTTTGGAGTGGTGGATCTCACTCAGGACAACCCTCTGACAGTACAAGGACGAACGGACGGTCACGCATCCTCGGCTAAGGCCGAGCTCATGGGCTTATTAGCCACAGTCTTGTCAGCACCATCAGAACAGGACATTGTGGTCAAGCTGGACAATCAGTCAGTGGTGGATCAGTATAGTCGCCTGGTGAAGAATCGTCGGGACACCTTACCGAGGAAGCGATTCAGGAGTACATATGCGGGTATCTGGGCGGTGCTTTGTCAGGTTGTGGAATCTCGGCCAGGCGGGGTTGAGGTGGTGTGGATCAAAGGTCACAGCAACATCCACGGAAACGAACTTGCGGATCAGGCGGCGAAGGTGGCAGCACAGAGTGGTTCAGTGCCCTGGATGGTGGATCTCACTCAACAGACGGATATCACGACCTTTGCACATTGTTACGGCGGGATTGTTGAAATCGATCTACGTCAGCTCCTCAAACAACAATCGACAATCCGTCACCATCAGGCCTGGACGTCACAGAGGCGGGTCAAGAGGGCGATCCCTGACATCGATGACGTGGAATGGAACTCGACCTTGGCTTATGTCCACGACAGGCACGCAGTCTTCACCTTTTACAGCAACAGCAAGGACTCTCACCAACGCACACATCATATCAAAAAGCTGCATGGAATGCTGCCCGCTCTGAACTCCATGCAGGCTCGCAAGCCCAACCTGTACCCAACATGCGTGTGCCGACGATGCGAGCTCGAGAATGAGGATAACGATCACGTCTGGAAATGCCCTTCGGCAGCTGAGACCACCACTGAGATCTGGAAGGAGGCCATGGGCAAGATTAATGAGTGGGGTGTGCAGGCGACAAACAGCTACAACGCAGCCAGGAAGCGAGAATACAAACGCGCAGTGGACAGAGGTCGTCAGGTACCGAGGCCAGTACCCATACACTGGTGGCCCCCTTCGGATGCGGATCATGTGCGAGGATTTTCCTCCATCGGTGGAGCTCGAGCCGTACACAGCGGTAGTCCAGCTCCCGATCGAGACGAGAAACCGATGTGGAATGTGTCGGATCTCCTCCGCGGCATCACCCCCTTGAGCATGTTGACTGAATGGTCCGCGGTCTTCCGGACCCCAATGTCCATCGCCAAGACAGTCCTTCACAAGTTTGTTGGCTACCTGGAGGCGCAGGCGTCGGAGCTGATCTGGAAACCTCGGTGCTCCGCGACGATCGCGTGGGAACAAAGCCAGGGCATCTCTGCCAAGGACAAGACATCCAAGTACACAGGCCCCCGAGGTGACTGGAGTCAAGGATACGGTTACATTACGCACGATGGTTTCTGTCCGTGTGGCGCTTCGCTAGCCACACATGATGAAGGAAGGTGCCCTGGAGCGACCAAGGACCCACGCGCTGCTGACGAGCGGTTGTTGGAGAGTTTGTTAGGAAGGATGAGGTTGTCAATGATGGAGAGGATGGGAAGAATCCCCTTCATTCGTATCTAGTTTTATTTTCTTCCGTTTAAGCTGTGAAGAGCAGCGACAATTGTTGCGCAGAGCCAGGTTCTGGACCTGACTGCGACTGGTGGATGGTGCACTGAAGAGTTTGGTCCGTAGTTCCCTTTTACTTCCAAATAACTTCTCTATGCTGTTTGTCAGAGAAATAAAATTGTGTACCAAAAAAAAAAAAAAAGTGGGAGCAGACCCAGGGTATCTCTGCCAAGAACAAGACATCCAAGTACACAGGCCCCCGAGGTGACTGGAGTCAAGGATACGGCTACATCACGCATGAAGGTTTCTGCCCGTGTGGCGCTTCGCTAGCCACACATGATGAAGGAAGGTGCCCTGGAGCGACCAAGGACCCACGCGCTGCTGACGAGCGGTTGTTGGAGAGTTTGTTGGGAAGGAGGAGGTTAATGATGGAGAGGATGGGAAGAATCCCTTTCATTCGTATCTAGTTTTATTTTCTTCCGTTTAAGCTGTGAAGGGCAGCGACAATTGTTGCGCAGAGCCAGGTTCTGGACCTGACTGCGACTGGTGGATGGTGCACTGAAGTGTTTGGTCTGTAGTCTCTTTTACTTCCAAATGCCTCCTTGGTGCTGTTTGTGAGAGATATAAAAATGTGCACCAAAAAAAACAAGGGCGGACGAAGAAGGAACTCATGGTGTTCATATGCTGTTGAGGGCATCAATCTGAGAGCTATGGAGCGAGAGTAATTCCAAAGTTGTCTTGTCCTGGGAACTGCTTGTCGACCAACCAGACATGGTCACCCCCGGCAAAGTCATACTTCCTGAGCGGCAAGTCGTATGGCAGTCGAATTGGAACCACACCAATCGTATGCCTCAAACCCTCAGGATCGCTGAGTGTGCCGCCACTCTTGTCGCTGTTGCTGCTGCCAGTGATGCCAGTATTAAATTCATCCAAGGTCAGACTAGAGGGCTCAGGATACGGATCAAGTACCGTGCTGTTCATCATGCTGACATGCAGAATCTCACCCGATTCTCCACAATCCTACATATACACAAAACAACTAATAACTGTCAACTACACAAGAACCGTCCTCCAGCGCGAAAACGAATAAAGAGAGGATCAGCTATCAAATATACGTACCTCAAAGAGTCCGGGAAAGATAAGGACACCCAGCTCATAGGACTTGACATCGTAAACTCCACCATCCTTCATCTCGCCCCAGGCTGGTTTCGACAGGTTGGCGCTTGTCAGAAGAAACCAAGCAAGGTGGTCCCCATCTGTCCGACTTGTCACTCTCGTGAACGTCTATCCATGGTTGCACAAAAAGAGTAAAATGTGAGCGAGATCGCCAAGGTGCAAACACCCTCGATTTTCTTCTCATGCTCATTTATGCTGTACCTTGATGTGAGGCATGGCTCGCTCACGACCGCTTTCTAATCCTCGCCAAGAGTGAAGGATCGGATTAAGATAGTGTGCCTGCTTCTCGTATGCTATGGACCTGAAGGGTATGCTTCCACCCATTGACCATCCCTCAAAGCTATTCACCAGTCAAAAAGGAAACAAATGTCGCGTTGATCACTGAACATGGATTATCAAAATAATCGACAAACTTCGATCTTCTGAACAAACCTTGTCCGAACGTTCTCGGCGGTAGGGTAGACAACGCAGAGCTCCGCAACACCAAAGGTCTTGGAGTTGCGGTAAGAATTGAGACTGGCCACAAACTCCCCCTTCAGCCAGTCTTGCGAGTCCTTACCCAGCGATCCAATACTCGACATCTATGTAATAAAGATACATCATGAAGAAGCGTCAATGCAAATCTTCCATCGGCCGGCAATGCAGCATGAAGAAGGTAATTCTTGGAGTTCGTTGACCATACCTGACAGATGATCTTGGATCCTGGAATGAGCTCTTTTGGAACCTCTACTTGTTGACGTAGGACTGCGCGCAATTTGAGGTGACCCCATTTGTTTCGCTCTGGGCCCTTGTACTTGCCGGGTGCAGACGCGATGAGAACCGCCTTGACCATTGAGAAATCGTACTGTCTGACTCTTGAAGTGAAATGCTCGTGTTCAAAGTATCGATCAAGATACTCCAGAAGGTCTCGCTCGAATGCGCAAGTGCTTAAACCAGTGGTTCCTGACTTTTTGGGTAGCCGTCCTGTCATGAACGCACCTTGTGTCTTGTTTCTGATACAACCACACAACCGTTACTGGGGTTAAATTCAATGGCTGAAGATGAGCACAATAACACAACTGGCAAGCGCTAGTCATTGAATGGTTACCTCCAGTCTCGTTCAATCATGTTAGCGGTGTGAATGACAAGTTGCATTGTTCCATCTCGGTAAAACAGAATCATGGCCTTGGTGTGATGTGTCCCTAAAAATGAAGTTTCAGAGGTCATCGTTATTCAGCTATCAAAGGCTCATATAATCGCCTTCTCCTATTCACGACAGAAACACGTAATTAAAAAAAAAGAGATGATGCATACCCACTCCAGCCACTGGAACAGAGTGCATCGTCACCCTAGGATATGCAGTTGCGATTGTCGCGTTGAGAGCCTAGTGAGTGCAGTAGGACAGTCAACGAAAGAATGCATTATGGTCAGTGCTTCTTTTCAGTAATTAGGGGATGAGATCAGTCAGCGTCTGCTTATATTCTCACCATAACCTCATTCATGCTCAGGCGCAATCCATGGTACACGATCGTCCTGAGCCCATCGCGTATACTTTCGTGGATATGGCTCATGACGAACGGGACGTCGATCATAAAGTTGATCTGTACCATGAGTTCTAAATCGGGCTGTTGAGAGTACGGGGTTAAAGTGTTGTCAGAGCTGTGTTATACAGGATGTCGGCTAGGTTGGCGGCATTTGGTCCGCAGGAATAACTTACATCCCCGATCAGCGACTTCAATGTGACACACCCGACGTTGAGGGATGAAGGGACGCGCTCGACAGAGGTCAGACAGACGGGTGGCTCCAGGTATCTAATAGGCACATTCACCTTTGGCCTGACGAGCAAATGGAGGCAATTTGTTGTGAGTCACATGAAAACAGAACGCCTTGAGCGTGAGAAGCATGCGGTGGCTGGTATACTTTTTGGGCGATGAGCTTGGAGATCCTTCGCCTGTCAAGGGTCGCTTCAGGCCATAGTTGTTGTTTTTGCTCTGCATGCTCGACAATGGTGATGCTGCTGCAGATAGTGCGCTTGGGGCAGAAGGAGTAGTCGAGAGCGTGGTCTTTGGAGGTGTGGAAGGGAGTGGTCCCGGTGCCGAAGGAGGGGTCGGAGCGCTTGTCTCTTCGTCGTCGCTGTTCTGAAGTGGAAAAGGTCGCGTCGTTGGCCAAATTTCAAATACAAGCGATCAGTTTGGGCGTCGCTTTTGCCACCAAAAAATGCGTTGTAGTAGACGCATGCAGCAAGGCGGCTGTACCTCTATTGTGATTCTGTGCAAAGAAAAGAATGAGAGTTGTCAGGTTGATGCTTCATAGTTGTGCAATGCGTACATTCACTACTGGTTAATGTCAACATCCATGCGTTGGTCAGTGTCGCTCTTACATCTCTTTGTTGCTCATGGCGTAAGGTGAAGGATGAGAATGGTAAAGGGATAGAAAATAAAAACAATAAGGCTTCTTTTAAACCTTGTGGCAACGTGGGTTGGACAGTGAAACAGTCACATAGGTATAGACGCGCGCATTGGTGACATGCCATATCTGCTCGATCCGTCATGTTTTGCACGCTGCATTCATCCAATAATAGACGCATGAGCAGAGAATATCCGGGATTGCACATGCTAGCTATGGAGGGTATCGGGGCATGGTTCCCTGCTTAAAGCATGGAATTGCAGTTGACCACCGTGTGGAGACTCGGTACAATACCACCGGCAACTTGGCACCATGGTCAATTCAATATCGATGTTCTCTTTTATTCATCTATATCAATGCCAAGCAGATAAACAGATCCTTTGTCCTTTGTCGTAATGCATAAACATGAATAACGCGCCATTTTTTATCCTCTTTCGATTGCTTGTTTGTTCGCGCCAGTTTCTTTGTGAGCCCGGGTTGCCAGCGCGGAGACAAAAGTCTAAGCAAGGGTCAAAAGAAGAAAGAAAAGCAAGGCAGCTGAGGAAGAGACTGCGTGTGTGCGTGTGTGTGTGTATTGGTGCTGATTGGTATTTGGGTGGGTAGTGCATGTGCTGGATGCCATCCTCTGGCGTCTTGTTTGCTATGTCTGCCAACGCTGGCGTTGAGACAAAAAGGATGAAAGCAGTCCTCCCTCCCAGCACAAGGGCGAGACAAAAAGGCTTTTATCTTTTTCATACTTCTTCGCCCCTTCACACTCGTCACCTCTTCTCTTTTCTCTGTCACCCTTCTCCCTTTTTGCGCTGTCTCCTTTACCTTTCTCTTCAAAACTCTTCTCTTGTCGTGTTGGCCCTCTTTCACGCTCATTCCCTTGCCCATCCCTCCTCTTGCACGTCCCTTTTCTTTCATTCCTTTTCTTGTCCCACCCTCTTTATCTCCCTCATTCCCTCACTCCAACAACTCCCATTCAAGAACACCCACACTCACACACACACACACTCGAACCTATATACTTACACAACACAACAATGGCTATGGCAGACTCGCCTATAACCCAAGTCTCACAGGACACCGCCCATGAGACCATGATATCAAGCTCAGAAAACTCACCCATCACCCAAGTCGCCCCGCCCCCCGCCCCTCCACCAACCGCCGCCCAATACTACACCCCCGGCCAACAGTTCTATCCATCAAAGTTCATCCTTGACCTCAGAGGAACCCGCTTCGACCTCGACCGAGAAACCCTCGTCGCCCTACCAGAGTCCATCCTCGTCGTCATGTTCCCTAACGGTCTCATTCTTCGGCCAAAGTCTTCAGGGGGTGGTGGTGGTGCTACGAATGCTACCATTACGTCCTCTACCTCTGCTGCCGCAGGGACAGGGGTAGGAGGGGGAAGAGGGGGAGCGGGGATAGAGGGTGGAGGACGAGGGGTAGGAGGAACAGCAGTAACAGCAGGTCAACTCAAGGGGAAATCGTCAGCAGGAGCAGGTCTTGCTCAGGCTGCCGCTGCCGCTGCCTTGGGAGCGAGCGCTGGTGCTGGCACTAGTGCTGGTGCTGGTGTGGTGGGCAACAACAGCGGTATAGCGACTGGACATGGGCATCACCCCTCAGAAAGCACTTATACCGACTACAGCGACTATAGCGATTACAGCTATGATGATTACGACGATGACGACGATGATGGTCATGGTTTGGACCGGGAGGAACTTTTGGACGACGAGGATCTTACGGATGATGATGATGAGGAGGAAGAACAGGTCATTGTTGTGGATTTTGATCCGGTCTGTCTCCAGTATATCCTCGACAACTACCGTCAGGCCCAGCGGGCCGGAGAACTCGAACGGCGGATCCGGAAGCAGGAGCATGAACGCCAATTGAAACTTCAACTTCAACAGCAACAACACCTTCTTCAACAACTTCAACTCCAACAGCAGCAGCAAGGATCCGCAGCGTCGACAACAACACCAGCAGCCACATCGACAGGAGAAGCAACGGATGCTGCGCTGCCAACGTCCTCGGAATCGTCGGCCTCGTCATCATACCACCAGCCTTTGCCCCTGAACTCGATGGTACCCCAGAATCCGCTCCTCAACAAGCAGGCAATCATTGTCCTCCGCGAGGAACTTGATTATTTTGTCATCCCTCCTCCGTCCACCAAAGGTCGTCCACCGACCGACGGCACTGCACCCGCCACTGCCACATCCTTTTCGTCCTCAAAACCACTAAATGGTCCGACATCGACGACACCAATAGTAACTGGACCACGAGCGCAGACAAGCAGGGACTCGGCAGATGGACCATTGCCTCTACTCGGAACTACTCCTGCAATAACCCCGTCGTCGACAACAGCATCAAAGTCAGCAGGAGGCGCGCCTACAAAAGTGAACGGATCAGTCCCTCCGAAGACCTCTACCTCCTCTACAGCAGCGCCTTCGGATCAGCAACCCAAGATGATCAAGACCCAATGCGGCCAGGTCCTGCTCAAGGACCGCAAGATCTTTGCCGCACTACAGCGCAATATTGACAAGGAGAAAAATCAGGCAGAACAACAACTCATGGATATGTTGTGCGTCTCGGGGTTCCAGAAGGAGGGCGAATGGGGTTACAGACGAGTGGAGCCGAAGCGGACGACGGTTGTGAGCGTAGCAATGGTCATGCTCCGAACCTCCGCCCAGCCTTATTCCACAACAGCAGCAGCGTCGCCTTCATCTTCATCGGCACCCACTGCACCCACTGCAACCACTGTGCCAACGCCAGCAACACCCACCGCCGCCAACGAACAGTCAGCAGCAGCAGCAGGATTAGATCAGGAAACGAGTACGACTCGGACGGCGGATGGGAATAATCAGG
Organism: Linnemannia hyalina; assembly: GCA_019671135.1. Lineage (NCBI taxonomy): Eukaryota > Fungi > Mortierellomycota > Mortierellomycetes > Mortierellales > Mortierellaceae > Linnemannia > Linnemannia hyalina. Next base: position 181,294 of record JAHRHY010000027.1, read on the forward strand.
CGACTCCTCCACAACAGGACGAGACCCAAGGGCAAGAACAACAGCAACAAGAGCAGAAGGAAGAGCAAGAGCGAGTACGAGAGCGGAGAGAGCAAGAGCAAAAACAGATCCGGATCCAGCAACAACAGCAACAACAGCAGCAGCAGTTTCAAATGGCCATTGCCGAAAAGCTGTTGCTCTTTTGGCGGAAACCAGCTGTAAGTTCCAGTGAGGAATGAAAGAGAAGGGACGAGACGAAACGGCCGTTTATTTTAATCTTTTTCTTATTTTAGGAATGGTATCCGAAAAAAAAAAAGTGTGTGATGGAAATGGTGGGAACAAAGAGAAGAAAGGAGGGAAAAAAAAGATGGAGGGAAACAAAGAAAACCTTAGATGGGTGAAAAGAGCGAGCGAGAGAGAGTGAGCCAGAACGACAGAGAAAGAGGGAGAGAAAGGAAATCGCTCGAAGACGAATCAACAGCCCACCTCGTTTTTTATTTGTTGGAGAGACCAACCAGAGGGGCCCCCTTGGGCTAAGTACTTCGTACCCAATCTCCCATCTGAAAGCAAGAATCTCACTGACACTTACCAATGTTCCAATCTTGCTTATTTTTCTCATTTTTCACATCTGCTCTCGCGCATTTACTCAAAAATAGAGAAAGTGCTGGTGGGATGGTATCCAGGTCGAGGTGTACCAAGATCCAAGCGACACCACTATCACCCCGCTGGTCCCTGTCCGTCTCTGGGCTCGTCGTACCTGGACCCTCGAACTTGTCCTTGTCTAGGCTGCTCCATGCCTCGCGTCCATTTTTTGCGTTCCCTTTCTACACTTTCCTTTGCTAGTTTCCTATTTTCTTTACAAATTCGTGTACAAGTACAACCTTCAACCTAATAGTAAATCACCAACTTCCACTCGTAAGCTGGTTTTCTAATGCTCTGTGTCCACAACAGCAGTGACTTTCTGGTTGCAGTTAGCCTTTTGATATGGTGGTTTGAAGCACAGATCAGAGCGTAGACGGAATGACGATCCGTTGGAAGCAAACCACATAAAATGGAAAGGTTGAAAAAAAATACATTTATTCACATAAGCGACATACAAAAAATAGCAAAAAAGACAGGCGAAGGAAAAAAAAACGAAGAGAGAGAAAAGAAAGTGTATCTCAAGGAGATACAAAGATACGTTCAATGAACAGCGGTAGCAATAGTAAGAGTAGGCGTGAGAAGGGTGACAACTGGCGACAAGGGGGAAGGGTTGAAGGGTGTGTAAGTCGAAATGGAAAAAATAAGAGAGGAGTCAAGGGTAAGCGAGTGAGAGGGTAGGTGACTTTCCGTCGGCTTAGATGCCAAAGTTGGCCCTGGCGTTGAGGCAGGTAACTTGCTTGTCATCAGGATTCCTGACCTTGACATTGACAAAGTACTTGCCCTGGAAAGGGAGAGAGAAGTATTAATGGATTGCATTGTTAGTTCCATAAAACAATTCAAGAGCAGAGCGGAGCAAGAGTTAGAAAACCACAGTCAAGTAGACTTACTGGAGGGATCTCCTTGGGGAGCTCGACCTCATGGTGAAGGAACTGCTGGCCTTTCTTCAGGGGGCATGGCTTGTCGATCTTGGCGGACTCTTCGCAAAAGTCGAGTTCCTTGGTCAGCAATTTGATCAATCCGACCCTATTGAGCGCAATCAGAAAAAAGGGATCGATGGGTGAATAACCAGCCGGACATTGAAAAAAGTGAGGAGAGAATTCTGTGGTCTGCATCGGACTGCATCATGAGGTGATCCACTGGCCCCTCCCGCCAGAATGTAAACCCCGTCTGACTGTCCCTAGGTAAAGTTCTTCTGTCGCAGAGATCTGTAAAAAGAGTGGTATTTCCTGGTATTCGATTCACTGTGGTGGTCGTGAAGAGATGTCAGCCCATCATCGGTTGTCTTCCGACTGCATGGTCATGCTTTGTATGTCGTCTGTATCTCCCCCAATCCTTTGATGTGAAGATGTGAGAAATGTAAGGGTGTCGCATCTTCATATCTCTAACTGCCTTCCTGCTTGCTCTGATTTCGCCTAAGCACAGTGTTGTCAATGGCATGTCATGCTTAGGGTAGCCCTGCTTCTTTTGCTGCTTTTTGTTGCTGATGTAGATGTTGTTGTTGACGCAGTTAGTGCGAGTGGTCGATCAATCGGATCTTTATCCATGTGTCTAGTAGTTATCGTTGTATACAATTTAGAGTGCGTAGCCCCATGACGTCCACCCCTCTCACTCGCTCGTTTCTACCTCTTGACACCCCTTTCTTGTCATTTTTCATTGCCACTGTGGGTTTGGGAGAAAGAATGTAACGCTCAATTGTTCCTGCAGCCAAGACAGTTGTTGTAGTTTAAAATTCCTTGTTTGTCGTGCGTGGGTTGTAATGGTTGCGTGCGTGTGTGCTGGTGTAGTTGTTGTTGCTCTATGATGATGGGCGCAAGGCCCCTTGCGCTGATGTTTTGCTCTCAAAGCAAAGCCTTGTTGGGATTCTTTTCTGTGCGATGGTTAAAGGACGTCGTTGTGAACCCAGCAACAACAACAACACAGAGCTATCGCGTAACAGTACCGCTATCGTTTGTGCATATTCTCTTCCACTCTTATCCACTCTGGCACTCTCTTTCCTATTCTCCTCCTGCTTTTCTTCCTGGCCGTGACAGTGTGGGAGGAGATGTGGTCCAACTCAATAGTAGAAAGCACATACCCCCAAAAAAAAAAAAAAAAAAAAAAGAATGAATGTAAAAGTAAAAGAGGGAGACTTACTTGACGATGAGGTTGATCTTTGCGCCTTCGACAACGTCTTCACTGAGTTCACCTTCAGCATCGATGACAAGGACTTCGCCTTTGAGAGGAGGGTTGGGGTTGAGGGAGTAGTTTATCAACTTGAGGATGTCGTCTGGAGTACCACATTCCTCGATGGTTGCTGGGGCGGGGACAAAGGAGAAGGGGTTGTTGATGGAGGCTGCAGAGACGAGACCGAATGCGCAGGCCAGGGAGATGACGACTGACAAGAGACGCATTGTGTTTGTATGGGTTTGTATAGGATGAGTGGTAGTGAGGATAGATAGGAGAGAGATTAAAAGAGAAGGAAGGAAAGGAGGAAGAAGGTGAAGGTTGTTTGAAAGCAAAGCGGAGATAGAGAGCAGACAAAGAAGACAACCTTGCAAAAGACTCAAGAGTCACGCAAATGAGGTCATGTCAGATGACATTCAGAATGGGGCAATTCTTGAGTCAATTTTGCCGTTCTCCTTTGCAGCCATCTCATGCATACCCTTCACCGCCTGACCATGCAACAAGCAATTGAAGCGATGTTGCACCTTGACAAGAAAACGTATTACTTTTTGGAAAGGTTTTATTCATTGTTGGTTGTTATTGTTGTTGTTGCTGTTGTTTTGTGCACAAATAGTCCTCTTCAGCACTACTTTCATAAGTGGGGCTATACTCCACATATCATCCTTGTTCTTAAGCGTACGGACGCGAAAGGAAAAAGGAAAAAAAGTCCATCCCTTGTTGGATCAAGCCAATCTGCGGATTTACTGGGGCTTCTGCTTGTTGCCAAGAGCCTTCTTGGCACGGAAGGCTGCAATGTCGGCGGCGACCAGGACATCAAGCTCCTTCTTCAACTGGGGACGGTAGCCAAGGAAGAAAAGGACCTCCCAAACAACAAAGTAGGGAGCAAGAACAAGAGCTGTAAAAATATTATGAAGAACGAAAAAAAGGGTTTTGAGTTACTAATTGGTGGGAAATCGGTAATTGAAAAGGCCGCAATTGTGCATGTGCGTGAATGTGGGTGCGTTTGAAAGGATGATAGACATTTTCGGGTACCTTGAACAAGGTTCTCAGTGAGCTTGGGGGCGCGCTTCTCGAAGAATCCGTGGCCGATGAATTGAGCAATCCAGGCACCAGCGTGAACATAACCGGCAATACGGTTGGCATCGGGGTTGGTGGCGAGGAAGTGGGTAGCGTGCTTGGCAAGACCCAAGAAGAGAGGCGCGCTAATTAGCTATTTATCAAATATCCGTGATGTCCATGTAAAGAGGTTACAAAAAGTCGATTCGGTTCGCGACACATGTTTGCAAGAGCGATGTGCCGAGTATCCATGATATCCATGCAGAAGTCAGTTCGCAAGAGAAAAGGAAAAAAAAGAACGGGATGTGTGAGAAAAAGGTAAAAGCGACGCGAGGCGCGACAACGTGCAGCATCTTTGCATCAATTTGAATCCGGATTGTCCGAAGCGTAATCATGAGCCGAGAGAAGGACTTACGGCGGTTTCCTTGTCGAGGGCAAAGTAGTAGGAGACGTAGCCGGTCATCATCAACCAGGCAGCGTTAGGAGTGGCAAAGGCAAAGAGCTTCGAGAGGGCAACGGGGATAGTGGCGCCAGAGGCAACGGCAGCAGCAGTGGGGTAAGTAATCAGGGGACCGGTGTTGGCGGCAAAGACGAGACCAGACCAGAGGATGAGGGGGATGCATGTGAGATGGATGCCGACGTTCCAGACATTGTTATGATGGGTGGCGTACTGGAGCAGCTGGTACTTGATGTCGAAGAGCTTGGATTGTGACATGATGAGAACGTATGGCTGATGAATAAAATACAAGAAAAAAAAGGAGCAGTTGGAGGGGGGACTTGAGGAAAAGTAAAGAAAAGAGAGAAAGAAAAGGTGTGGGGAGGGGATGATGCACGCGCTATATATTATCGTGATCGAGAAAGTCGGAGAAAGGTCATCGGCCTATTTCTGTGGGCTTTGCGAGTACAGCCTTCTTTGGATTAAACCCTGCTCTTGCATTTTCCTCTGTTCATTGCGTGCGCTTATTTCTCCATAGGGGTTTCTTCTGCCCTCTTGCCTTTGACCTGCTCGTTGACAAGACCGACCGACCGAACGACTGACAGCCATTGATTAATTTTTCGCTCTGGTCCACCAGACCTCAGAAGCAAACGCCTTCTTCCCAGCCGGGCTCATCTCTTCCCCACTCCTCATTGTTTGCTAGGAACATCACTTTTGTAATAGGCTTGGCCTACTGCCAGACAGACCGACTGTGCACTTTCTTTGTCAGATGTCATTGGATCGTCCAACCCGTCGGTTCATCAATACGACGACAAGCTTTTTTTTATTCATCATTGATCACCTTTTGTCGCCTCCAAAGGTCGCGGGAAAATTCTTTTTAATCGCAAAAAAAAAAGAGCAGCTCTTCTCGATCACCGGGTGTCCTTTATCCCGATAACAGGACAACAGAACAACAGAACAACAGAACAACAGAACAGAAAAAAGGGAAAGGAGAATGGTCCAGCTAAGGGTAAAATACTTTAAACAACATTCATCCGATGACATGGACAATTGCTTGGCGTCTTACTTTACTAATTCTAACACGGTTAAAAATGGAAAAGCGAACACGATAGGAAATGCATGGACGACGCATGCGTCGTTTTTTATTTTCTAGAGTGACCGATCAGTGATAAAAATGCGAAGGTTGAATATGAGAGACACGTTGGTGGCAAAATGAGAACGCGTATCCGAATATCGTTTTTGTTCGTTTTGTTGATTGTTTGGGTGCACTCATCATGTTCTACGCGACTGCAATAAACACGACTGCATCTCTCCCACTTTTCCAGCATTTGGAAGCTGTCATAGCTTTGGGAAAGGAGTCGTAACACGTCATAACTAGCGTTGTAGCCGATCCAGTGCCAGTTTTTAATGCTTCTTGTGGTGCCGAAGCAGACATTCACGAAGAGGATAATGCTGGACTAGAGTATCAGCACATGGCATGCTTAGACCAAGTTTGGGTGTCGGTAGACGACGCGGCGGTCGTAGAGTTTGAAGGGCAAAATCTGCCCGCATGCGAGATTGCCTAATCCAACTAGCATGTCGACCAACCCTCTGTATGGGTTATTCACGGACAGGGTTGTTTGTGCGAACAAATAGTTGAAAGAAAACGATATAAAGTCAAAGGCGTGTACATATACTGGCAGAATTCTTGCCATTGTGATAAAGGATGAATTGACGTGTCCCAGTTGATCCTCATTTTGAGGTGTATTCAAACATGGAGGGAAAGAAAAAAGTTGGTAGAAGGTCTGAGACGGAAGTGTGGTATTCTTGCGTTGGAGGAGTCTGTACGTGAGTGGCGGGTGTGAATAGTGATGAGTGAGGGATGGTGGATGGCCAATGACTGAACAAGGGAAGAGAAGATTCGAAAAACGATTCGAAAGAGAAAAGGTCAAAATAACCGCGCTGGGATGAGTTGACTATGCTAGCTTTGAATGGCAGAAGCACCATGCTGAGAAGAAGCAAGATTGGTGGCAAATAATTGTCGCAAATGCTGCGCGTTTCGAGTGACGTCATCCTTCCGAGCATGGCTCGGACTTCATATCTCGGAGATCGCTCCATTCGCATCTACTTACTCAACTCTTTCACCCTCCCCTCTACCTTTTTACAATGCTGAAGTCTACTGGCGTCTCAAAGGGTAAGGGCCTCGATCTTGCTTGAAGCTATTTCGTACATGGGCACCATCTCTACCCGGGGGATCATCACTCTCAGCAGAGCGCGTCGCTATTTCTCGCTGTTCCTGTCACTCGGAAGGAGTTTTCCGGAAAAGGAGATCATCACCTTTTTTTCCTCAGCGGATGACAAGTGTGTTCGGGATTTACGCATTGTGGTCCGAATCGGACTCGGATCACGGTCAAAGGTGTTGGATTGTGCTAGTTGGATATATGTGTTCTAACCGCGCTCTGTCTCTTCTTTACTTTTGATATATCCATCGGCCTTTTTTCAACACGGATCGCCATTCTCCGACATCAACAACACACAACCTCTTGACCACGCTTCACTTGGTCCTCCTCACCTCAACAATACTACATCATACCCTTCGGATACACCAATGCTCATTCGACACTCGACTCAACACTCGATACTTCTGGATCGCATCTTAGCCCTGTTGGCCGGAGCGCGTCCTATTCGGTCCTTCGTAGCCAAGTCGGCCGTCCGAGCCTTGGCTACTGCAGCACCCGTCAACCCCATCGTTCCTCCCGTCAGAACCAGCTTCGGTAGCTTGAAGGATGAGGATCGCATTTTCACAAACATCTACGGATTCCACGACTACAAACTCCAGGGCGCCCTCAAGCGTGGTGACTGGTACAAGACCAAGGAGATTTTGCTCAAGGGACACGACTGGATCTTGGACGAGATGAAGGCGTCTGGACTCCGCGGACGTGGTGGTGCCGGTTTCCCATCCGGATTGAAGTGGAGTTTCATGAACAAGCCCCACGATGGCCGGTAAGTTCACGTCAGAGGATATCTTTTTTCATAATCATTAGCAGGACGCCTACAGGAACGATGCAATCTGCCGACTGCTCCAACTGCATCAATGCATTGAATTGCAATAGGAGTTGGATATGAAAACTGCAGGAAGCAATGAATTTACGAGCCGGGTCGGCAGAAAGTGGAGTTAGGAAGGACAACTTTATAGTAGACATAGGAGTGGAAGGAGACTAATCGATATGTATCCAAGAGGAGACATCAACTTAGTGCTCGATCCAAGAGCTCGCGCACAGACTTAAACGTGATGCTAACGTTATCTCACCCCTGTGATGTATAGCCCCCGTTACTTGGTTGTCAACGCTGATGAGGGTGAGCCAGGTACCTGCAAGGATCGCGAGATTATGCGTGGCGATCCCCACAAGTTGATTGAGGGATGCTTGGTCGCTGGTCGTGCCATGAACGCCAACGCCGCCTACATTTACATCCGCGGAGAATTCTACAACGAGGCTTCCAACCTCCAGGTCGCCATTAACGAAGCCTACAAGGCTGGCTTGATCGGCAAGAACGCCTGCGGTTCTGGTTACGATTTCGACGTCTACATTCATCGCGGTGCTGGAGCCTACATTTGCGGAGAGGAGACTGCTTTGATTGAGTCGATCGAGGGTAAGGCTGGAAAGCCCCGCCTGAAGCCTCCATTCCCCGCTGATGTCGGCCTCTTTGGATGCCCCACCACCGTCGCTAATGTCGAGACTGTCGCTGTTGCCCCCACTATCTTGAGACGCGGTGGAAAGTGGTTCGCTGGTTTCGGTCGCCCCCGTAACGCTGGTACCAAGCTGTTCTGTATTTCTGGACATGTCAACAACCCCTGCACAGTTGAGGAGGAGATGTCGATCCCCCTTAAGGAGTTGATTGAGAAGCACTGCGGAGGTGTCAAGGGAGGCTGGGATAACCTTTTGGGAATCATTCCCGGAGGTTCTTCTGTCCCAGTTTTGCCCCGCAAGATCTGCGACGATGTCTTGATGGACTTTGATGCCCTTCGTGATGTCCAGTCTGGTTTAGGAACAGCTGCCGTTATTGTCATGGACAAGTCGACCGATATTGTTTCGGCCATTTCTCGCCTTGCCGCCTTTTATAAGCACGAGTCCTGCGGACAGTGCACGCCTTGTCGTGAGGGAACCACCTGGTTGGCCAACATGATGACCCGTTTCGAGAACGGCCAGGCCCGCCCCCGCGAGATTGATATGATTGAGGAGCTCTCCAGGGAGATTGAGGGACACACCATTTGCGCCTTGGGTGACGCCGCCGCATGGCCCGTCCAGGTACGAGCTCGTCATTTTATTATTATTGCACTGTCGTTTGAATGCATGGTATTGAGCTCAATGCTGACCCCTCTCTTCTTTGGTGTTTTATAGGGTTTGATCCGTCACTTCCGCCCAGAATTGGAGGCACGCATGGCTCAGTTCAGACAGGACGCTCAGGTCCAGGTTTAATTATCTTTTTATTATTTTTGCAGAGGAACGAGATGAAGAAGGACGTGACGATGAGATAGATAGGATGGAATAATGGACCATCATAGATAGACACCACACACACACACACACACACACACACACCCACACACCCACACAACACCCCCTTTACCCAAAGGATGAAGCGAACAACGATCTTGCTTTTTTTGACAACCATTTTGCTTGTTGTGAGGTTTTTGTATAGGTACCTTGGAGGTATTGGAGACTGTGCAGCTGCCAATCTATATACAGAGGTAAATGATACATCGAAGTAGCACCGTGAGACTATCGGGCATATCGCGATCCATTGCACTTGTTGTCGGGCGTAAATGTACTTTATTTTTTGCAGTCTTCAAAATGTTTTCAAAAGACGGCGAAGCAATGATGATGGCCAACTTCACTTGCGAGGCTGATGGGTATGAGTGGCGCGTCGAGGAGTTGTGGATGAAGCGGGCTCAGATAACGATCGTTCATCCAAAGGTGACACAGGCTCCAAGTCGATGGCGTCCAGAACTGCGTGTTGGTTGCTCGAATCTTGCCGCTCGAGATGGTACATCAAGCTGAGGCGAACCCTCCCGGGGTTTGACTGCGTACGCGTGCTCTTATTGCGTGGTGGGCGAGGACCCTCGGTTGGCAAGGGAAAAGTGATTGCTGGGAGTGAAAGGTTGGTTGTGTTTGATCCTAATCTGGTTGTCAAGGGTACCCGTCGAAGGTTCTGGGTCGACGGGTCGGACATCAGGGATTCCAAGATCGGAGGACGAGGAGGAAAAGGAGGTGGTTTGTGCTGTGCTGTTGGGAGATGGCGAAGCAGCGTGTCTGCGAAGCTTTTGATTGCGTCAGCCGTAGTGTCCTGCTCGATAATTAGTCCTGTTGCATTGGCGCTACTGGCTACGCCACTGGTAGACGAGAAAGCGCGAGATGGGCTAGAGTGACCAAGGGGTCGTGATCTGGCTGGCGAGGTGGTTGCGGCAGCTTGAGATGTCCGAGACGGGGCAATAAACTGACCGACGAAGCCCAAGGGGAAAGAGGGATCCAAGCCAGCTGGGAATCGAAACGAGAAGGCCCTGACATTGGCTTCTTCAGGAGCAGCAGCTGGATGCGTGTGTCTTTTCGAGAGCTCCTGATGGGATTGAGTCGGAAGATACTTGGAGGATTGATTGGTGTCGCCCCTATCGTGAGATCGGCGTCGTTTTCCTCCGAGAATCAATGCGCGGCTCCATGGAGAGGGCAACAACCGCTGGGCTTGGTGGTTGAGTAGTATCTTCTTCTCGAGTCGGTTGACTGCCTGGCGCACACATCCGATGTTCTGGATGGCAGGAGCGGCGGTAGAACTGGCAGCTGTAGGGGCAGCGCTAGCAGAGCTCCCAGTTGTAGTTGCCCGAGTAGATACAAGTTCCCGTGTTCGCTCTGGCGCTGACATCGTGGCGACAGGCTTGGCCAGACTTGAAGGTGATTGCGAAGACAAAGAAGGCGATGACGGTGATGCTGAGGTGGAGGGCGGATCTTGGACGAGAGAACTGTTGGCCCTGGTCACGGAGCGAGTCCTGGGAGGCGAAGTTCGCCTTATGCGGGTACGCTTCTTCTTTGAAGTGTTGGTGTTGGCGTTGTAGTTGGAGTTGACTGGGCGAGTAAGAGCAGTGCTCGTGTCGAGATCAGTTGCTGTTGCACCGCCGTACGTGATGTCAGATCTGGCGAAGGGCGAGTGTGAAGAAGAAAAATAAGATTGTGGTTGTGTCTTTGTATGCTGAGCAAGATGTTGTTTTTTTTGCTGAGAGTCAGTGTTAGTTGCCTGAAATACCCCTCGGCCGCTGTGTGCTGCTACTGGAGTTGTTGTGGTTTTCGCCACTGTGGCGAGTGGTGCGAGGGTTGTGGATGACATTTGAGTTGGGCGTTCGCGTTCTTGGCTGGGTGCTTGTGTGTTCGCGTAGGGTTCTTGAATGAGTATTTGGTCAGTTCAGTACTTTTGCTGTGCAAAAAAACAGGGTGCTGTAGGTGTGGTGTGTTGTGAGCGTGTTGCTGTTGCTCGGATGGTTACCTGGATGCAAGGTGGCAGTTTGGTTATGAGAGGGATAGGCTCAGAGGAAAGGAAGAGAAAGGCAAGAGGAGTAAGAGTCATCAGAAGAAGACGAAGAAGAGAAAGGCGTCGGCACTCTGATGATAGTCTTTTTTTGGTGTGATGGGAGCACTGATAGTTTTGTTGTGTTGTCAGCGTGGGAGTGTCGATGTATCTGATGTGGTGTGGATACGCATCACCTTTTCCACCTTTTCTCGCTTTTCTCGACAGAGAAAGGGCAATAAAGACATAGACCTATGGCGAAGAACAACAGCAGGGTCACAGATAGGGTTCGATACATGGCCATGCGTGTAAGGCTCTTCTTGGTCGGTCGTGTGTGTACCTGAAGAAAGAACTACATGCAGTGAAATATTGCCAGTCACTCTTGGAGGATGCGCCATTTTTTTCTTAGTTGTTCTGTGTGTTCTCGAGGTAGTATTCTCCCCCACAAAAAAGAAACGACGCGCTCCCCTTTTTCCCTTCCTTTTCCTTCTTTTTTTTTCCTACTTCTTCTTCGTCTTCTTCACTACTTTACCCCCTTCTTCACCTCTTGTACAACATACTCCTCCCTCCCTCTCCTCCCTCTCTCTCTTTCGTCACTCTTTCTTGCTCCACATCGACATCCATTCACCTCAAAGAGAAAAGAGATTCAAACAACCAAAAAAAAAGACTATCCCCTGTACAGACACAGCCTTTACTTCCACCGCCACACAAGGCACGCCAGCCTCTCTTTTACCCCCATAGTTTGTCCATGAAGACACACGGGACAATACGAATGAATAAGACTAACGCGCGTCTACTTTTCTGTGGATTCCAACACACAACTAGATCTACATACACACACAATGAAGCCCTTCAGAGGCAAGTGAGCATACATTCTTCTATACGGGGGGAAAAACAGTGGCAACGTGGAACAAAAAGAAACCAGGAATCCTAGGAAGCAGGAGAGCAAACAAGCAGGAGGACAACGAAACAAATAAGAGGTGGCTAACAGGCAGGCACAAACAGACTCAATCACTCGGCAACAACACAGCAATGAACCCATTCATCGCCTTTCACCTTTTTGTCCTCTCTTCCGAGACATGAATCTATGGTCATGAGGTGAGCAGGGGAAGTCTGACACGGGACCTGCGACCAAAAAGGCATCTGCATACATATCCTTACTGTGTCCACACTACTTCAGGATTCGCCCTCTCATGCTCACTCTCACTCTCAAACAAAAAAATACGAAAAAGGGAAACAGCCTGGGAAAAACTGATTTGGTTTTCATGTGCGAGTCTCGGGAACAGGACGCAGGAACATGAGCAAAATAATAGTTGGAGGAAGGAAGGAAGGCTGGGTTGAGCAAATATGGGAAATGGGTATGAACAGAACGTCCGAGGAGATGATGAAAAAGAACAAGATGTACCAAGAAGGAGAACTTGGAAAAGAGGAACAGACGAACATGGGTTAAAGGGATTATGAAGAAGATAACATGAAGGAAAGACGAGGAACAAGAGCCATCAAATGAACAAGGGAACAAAAGAATATGCGTTGAAAGAAGCAAAGAAGGGGACGATCGAACTAGGCCAATGCTACTAATTCACTAACTCCTTCACTGTTTTTGTTCAACCTGTCCCTCACTAGGTCGCGGAGGATCCAGCATCCGAGGAAAGTCAAACGGAGCCAAGGTTTCCGCCCCTCTTCCCCTGAACTTGCCAAGCAGAAGACACGAGAAAGGCGGTCATGATGTCTCTCTCGTGTCGTCCGGCTCCAGCTGGGGTTCCCCCTCTGTTCCTTCTACCGCTGTACTCGGGTCAGCATCGTCCACAGGCTCATCACCCACTGCAGACGGTACCAGCCCCTTGCTGACAACGGCCCCTCAAGGACAAGCAAGCGACTCCCCTCAGCCGGATGCTCAAGGAGGCTCCCCTTTCCAAAAGGCTATCCCGCGAGCCTGGGGTGCTGTTGCCCAGACGTCCGATAGCAATCTTGCTGAATACCCGACAGCAGCCGAGGCTGCAAAGAAAGCGCAAGAGCACCAAGGTAATGAATGACCCGTTTTGTTTCTTCCAGGGAATCACAGGGTGGGAGGAATTACATTCGCCCACACACGAGGGCACATACATAAACGGAACGTTTGGGGGACCTGGGGCAAAAAAATATTTTCTCTCACGAGGAGGTGTCCTCCAGCTGAATAGTACCAAAACTAACATGCCTGACTATTTGTTGATTCATCTTAGGCGACCACCAAGGAAACGGAAACTTGAACCATATAAGCAGTAACACCTCAGCAGCCAAACCAACTGTAAGCAACTCATGTTTTGCATTATCTAAGAACTACGGACGTGACGGACGTGGAGAAGTATGAGTCACCTTACTGACAATCCCACTTATATCCATTTCTACATATAGACTGGCATCACAACTTCGGGCGAGCCCATGGCCAAGACGGTCTCCGCTATGTCAGGAGGAGATAACTGGGACGAGGTAAGGCCTTCTACTTTAAACAAGGCATTGTTCTGGTCGTCTTGACAAAGTGCACAGTGAAACAAGTGACAAGAACATTGACTAACCCTGCTCATCCTTCATCTATATAGGCCGATGAGGACGAAGGCGTGGACTTCCTGAACGCGGAAGCCATTGAGTTCGCAGACGGTTCCGTTGTGGTTGCAGCAGCAGTGGCGCAGACAACCGAAACTCCCGATGAGGCAGGGCCACAACCACAGGGGACCACCCAAAAACCCGCCGCCAGCCCACAGCCAACTAGCACCAGCAAGCCTATTACCAGCCATCACCCCCCCACGAGCCACCCAACAGAGGAACGCGTCGTTGATCGCGGAGACGTCGACTTCAACCGATCGCTTCCAAACAGGACCCCGCCCACAGCAGGACACTCTCTATACCAACCTAATCACGAGCAAGGTTCCCGGTTTGGATCTCATGACCGAGGTCACCCGTCTCTGTGGCAGGGCAGTCCCAGTGATCGTCGACCCAGCTCGGACCGGACACAAGGATACCAACAAAACCAGCGACGGGAGTCATTTGGAAATCGCGATCATTCAGGACTCCCTCGTCGAGACTCGTATGATCGCCGTGAGCCCCCGAGCCGCTCGGGAAGCTACAGTCGAGATCGCGATATGCCATACCGCGACAACGACTATGGCTCAGATCGTAGACTCAGCCATGACCGCCAGTCACACGGTACGGATCGATTCTCTGATCGGCCTCCGCGAGATTACCAGGTGCTTTCCCGATCTAAAGATGGATCGCTTGACCGCTCAGGGCACTTTGGCCAGGGTTCTCAAACTCACTCTCACTCAGGGCCATACGATCGCTCAGGACCTTCAGATCGTGCAGGACCATTGGACCGTGTAGATCCTCAGCACCGTGTTGGTCCTCACGACGTTCCATCATTCGGCCTCCGCGGCATCGGTCCTCACCAGCAGTCACCTAACGCAGACCAGGGCTATGTCGGTTCCCCAAGAGGAAAGGACGGTCACGATTCTAGACTGAACAGCCACGGCCATATGGTGCCTCCGGGAGCTGTTGAGTATGATCGCCCAGCTCAGGTGTCTGAAGAACAACGAGAGGCCATGAAGCATGCTGCGGACGATGCACGCCGTCGACGCCAGGAGGAAGAGGCCAAGTACGAGGAGGCCAGAGCCAGAGCGAAAGCCAAGGCAGACGAGTTGGCCAAGAAGGCAGAAGAAGCCAAGCTCGCGAAGGAGAAGGCAGAGCAAGAAGCGAGGGAGAAGGAGGAGGAGGAGCTCGCAGCAAAGGAGAGACAGGAGCTGGAGGCGACCAAGGCCAAGGAACGAGAGGCAGCTGAGGCAGAGAGACTAGCGAAACTCCCAGCAACGGTCAGGGAGTTTGGCAATCCGAACTTGCGGCCACACATGCGCGAACTCACCGACGATGAGCAGAAGGACGCTTTGGCAAAATGGCAGGCGCTCCCCGGACGCCTTGTTAAGGAGGATGCGGATCGAGCAGCTCAAAATAAGGAGAAACGTCTCCTAGAGGCAGAGCAGAAGGCTCAAGCAGCGAATACAGTGCCGGCCCCTACCGCTGCTGCTACATCATCCGCAGCGAGCACAGCGCCAGTGGTAGGACCCTGGCGTCGCGGCCAACCTTTGCCCAAGGCAAAAGCGGAACCTGAGGCCAACGTTGACAGCACCGCTTCCGCAACAGCCAAGAAGGACGAGAAGGTCTCCGAGCCCGTCAAGTTGGCGTCCCCAAGTACGCAAGGAGTCGTTCATGAGCCGCGAGTCGAACAGTTGGATAAAGTGATGCACAGGATCGAAGAGAGCTTCCAGTCACGAGGAAACTCTGTCCAAGCGATGGAAGCCAACATGAAGAGACCGGCAGACCACTCGGAGCAGACTACCCAGATCAACACCACAATTGACGGAGCCGAGAAGGACAAGGCATTTCAGCTGGATCAAAGCCTCACAGCTACTGCTCAAGCCAAGGCTCCTGTCAAGGAGAAAGGCCGGAATGCCAAGGCAAGTCGGGCCGAGAGAAGCAGCGGAGACACTTCAACCTGGCGCAAGGACGACAAGGCCACTGGCATCAAGGACGAGGCTAATACGATCGGTGACTCAGCGACCAAGAATTCGACGGAGGCAGGAAAGGCAATGGCACCGATAGCATCCGCACCTAGACCAATCGGTAATGGTCGGATGTCGCGGTCAGCAGCCGCTGCCTACTCCAAGGGCAATTATCCCGCTAGGGCCAACGGAGCCAACGGTGCTGTCAAGATCGCCGATATCACCAGAATTCACGCCAGACTGTCACTCCAGTCTGCCGGCGACCAAGAGTTGGAGCCAAGCAGCAAGGATGGTGAGGATAAGTCGGGAGTACACTCCGCAGGTACCAAGAGTGAGGCGTCAAAGCCAGGTACTTCTGCCAAGCGCAATTCGCTTTCTGCGTCATCGCCCGCGACCATCTTCCCTGTGAACGTCGAGAAAGCCGCCAGGAACCGAGGAAGCATGAGCTTCATGGTCGAGAGTGA
The DNA here is from genome assembly GCA_019671135.1 of Linnemannia hyalina. Taxonomy (NCBI): domain Eukaryota; kingdom Fungi; phylum Mortierellomycota; class Mortierellomycetes; order Mortierellales; family Mortierellaceae; genus Linnemannia; species Linnemannia hyalina. The sequence continues at coordinate 197,091 of JAHRHY010000027.1, forward strand.
GATTGATCCGCCTCACATAGTCGACTCGGTAAGCCCACCTAATTATTAACAGTTTGATTGTTCATTGTTCTATAGACGACAAACTAACGCGTCCGTCGAATCTTCATCACCATAACATAGGCGCCTGCTGTTGACAAGACCATCGTTAAGGTACCATTGGAAACTTCCGCTGCACCTGAAGACCAGGATCAGTCTACCAAGGACACCCCCAATCAAGCATTAAACCACGTGAGCGAGGAACAGCAGTTCAAGACCACAGCTCACCCGCAGACGCATGGTGGTAACCACATCGTTGTATCACACACAATGGGAATGCTTCCTGCTGGACCCAACATGCACATGTTCGATGCATCTGTCAACAGGGGACACGGTCAGCATGCCCAGGCAATCTGGGCAAGTGCGGCCGGGGTCGATGCCACTAGCCAAGGTGGAGCAGGAGCAAGAGGAGCGCATCCTGTCATGATGGCCCCTCTGGGAGTGAGTGGTCCCGCGCACCCGTCTCAGCCCTATCCGGTTATGATGCCCCCACCATATTACCTTCAAGGATATCCTCAGCATCCATACTACTACCAGAGATCCATGGCCCCAGCTCCCCATTTGAACGCATTCCCTGGAGCAGGCATGCCGCCACCTTTCGGAACAGTTCCACTTTCACCAGTCGATGCCCGTGATTCACCCGAGCTGACCAGTCAAGCTTCGAATGCAACGACCTCGGCGCCCTCCGATCTGCAGAGCGATGCTAGTAACCAGACAGCAACCTCTCCAAGCAGCTCGATTCTGGGACCTCACCACTGGCTTCCCCGGTTCTCAGTTGCTGGCGATGCTCCTCCTCAGCAGGCCATCGTCTCTGCCGGACCCTTCTTGGTACCAGCGCCCACTCCTCAGCAAGCTCAGGCCAACATTATGGCCGCCGCCAATATTAACCGTGTTCCTCAGCCTCGCCCCTATGGACATCATCCTCACCCTCAAATGATGCATCAACAACCTTTGCCGTCTCACTCTATGAAGCATCCGGGACGAGTGCAGACGTCAGGTCCAGCTTCTCTTGAGAGCAGCTTCCAGGAAGGATCGGGATCCCCGACAACGGCGGATGGATGGAGCTCTAACGCGACTCTCGCGTCTTCAAGCTCGACCTCGACTAGCCCTGCTAGCAGCAGTGGCCGCAACCACGGGCCCGGACAGATGCATTCGTGGGCTCCTGGGGCAGGACGTGCAGGATCTATGGGTGGAGTCGGAGGAGGTCCCTCAGGCGCATACGGGAACTACCAGCCCATACCACACCACGTTCACCCCAACAGCGGACGAGGCGGACGCGGAGGCTATGGCAATTACCACCCTTCACGCGACTTTAGACCTCGCGGCGGATACGTTGGTCATCTCAGCCAGCCTCAATTGCAAGGCCACCCTTCGTCTTACTCTTACGGCCATCATCATCAGCAGCACGGAGGACAGCCCACGGGCGTTTCGTCCGGAGTCTCTGGATCGATGGACTCTTCGCCGTCTCACTCACACCAGCACTCGCATCAACAGCCACAGAATCTGGCAACCCCTCAGCCTCCTCACGTTTCTCACTCTGCTGTGGTGACACCTGTATCTACCAACACACTTTCGTTTTAATCGACGACCACCAACACTATGGCCGGTCGACCATCTTGTTTCACGTGTGATCCATTTTTTTTCTTACTTTCTTGTTTTTTACTTTCTTTGCGTTATCTTTGTTTTACCTGTACAGTATTTGGTCTGTAAGATGTTTGCGTATCCTTTGTAGTGGTTTTTTCTTCATCTTTTTCATCTTGCAAAGCATTACTCTTGCCCTTTTTTTTCTCCCTCTTGATCGTTTATCCATTGACGGATATCGAATAAAAAGCGAATCCTGCCCAGTCATTTCATTTCTTGTTCGATGTTATCTTGGTGGGTAATTTAATAATGTGAATAATAATAGTACATGTTGCAATGCTAAGCTAGCTAGTTAGAAAAAGGATAATGCGAGGATCCAAATGGAATGGTGAAAGAGATGGAAGTTAGATAAACTTGGAGAGGAATCTCTTCCAAGCAGGGATGGGTTTGTTTTCCTCCTCGAGGGTCTTTGGTGTAGGGATCCATCGTCCGGTATCGAGATCAGCCTCTGCAGGGTTGACGATCTTGGTGCCCTTGCCAAATTTCCATCCAAAGTAAAGAGTGATAGCAAGGACCCAAGGAAACCAAGCGCCCAAGAGTCCCTGAGCCCACTTGTTCCTGGCAGCAATGTACGTAGGATCCATACTGCCGCCTGCAAACGTTCCAACGTCGGGCTTGGAGGCGATGGAGAGGTAGAAGCTTGCGATGACACATCCGGCTCCGATGATCGAGGCGATATAGTGGCCGTAAGGGTATCCCCAGGACTTGTAGGGCAGGTCTTCAGGGGTGTTTCCTTGGGCCTTCCAGCAGACGCGGAAGCGGAAGTGGAGGAAGAGGATGGAGCACCAGATGAGGAAGATGATGGAGCCGATGATGGAGACGAGCCAGTCAAAGACGGTTGAGGCACCAGCGTAGATCATGACAAGGGCGATGCAGGAGAAGGCGGTAGTGATGGCGACGGCGATGATTGGGACTCCACGACTGTTGGTTCGGCCGACGAAGCGGGGGGCCCATCCGTTTCTGGAGAGGGACATCAACATCCTGGTGGCGACGTAGAAGTCAGAGTTGGCAGCTGAGACGACAGAGGTGAAGATGACGGCGTTCATGTAGCTGGCGCCGCCGGTCATACCGGCCTTCAAGAAGACGATGGTGAAGGGAGCGTTGAGGACAGTGCCGTCAGTGTTGGCGAGTCTGGGGTCGTCGTTGGGGACGATGCTGGCGAGGAAGAAGATGGAGAGGATGTAGAAGAATGCGATGCGAACCAGGACGGTGTTGACGGCCTTGGGAACGTGCTTGTGAGGGTTCCTGGATTCGGCAGCAGTGACACCGGAGAGCTCTGTGCCACCGTAGGCGAAGCCGACAGAGACAAGGACAGAGAGGAAGGCGCGGAAGCCGCCTTTGAAGGGTGCGCCCTCGATATGCCAGTTCGAGACGCCGTAGACGTGTCCACCGACTGCGCCCGAGTCGACCAAGATTCCGCAGATGATGAAGACAATGATGGTGACGACTTTGAGGATCGAGAACCAGTACTCGACCTCACCATACACTTGCTATTAGTTTTCATGAACGTGGGAAAGTAGGGACGCATTAGGGTCATGTCTTCGTTTCACTTCGGCATCTCTGCTTGTGCACGCTCTAAAGTGACTGTCAATTCAATTTCATTCACACATACCACACCGAGAAGGTTGATGATGACCAAGACGATGATAATAATGACGGGGACCACCCAGGTCGGGAACGAGGAGCCCTCGTGGAGCCAGAACGAGACGATGAGCGACGATGCAGACAGCTCAGCTGGCACTGTCAATAACCAGTTAAGCAAATAAAGGTACTTTTTCCATGCAGAAGAAAGAGCGATAATGTGAAGAGAGAAGAGAAGGAGAATAATGTTAGTTTTGGGCTGTTTTTTTCTTAACGAGGTGTCCAGCGAAGTAATGCTCTTTGATGACACTAGCAGACTGACAGATTCGTAACAGGCATCGCACTGATAGAATACTTACAGTCATTTGGAAGGAGAAGGCCTCGTCAAACACTCGGGCACCCCATGCAGTAAAGGCACCAGGAAGAGGAAGCAGCGTTGCAATTTCGCCAATGGCCTGGCACACGAACACCAGCCATATTCCGATCACGACGTATGCCATGACTATATATTTTTCACAAAGCGCGACGAAGAAGTGCAAGCAAAAGTAAAATAGAATTAAGCATTTTGTCCAAATGGTCCGTGTCTGTGTCACAACAAATAAACAAGGCAAACAAAACTTACGGGCTCCAAGAGGTCCTGCCGTAGCAATGGTCTTTCCGGAGGTCAAGAAGAGTCCCGTTCCAATAGTGCCTGAGATGGCAATCATGACCATATGGCGGAGACGAAGGTCGCGCTTCAAGCCGCTCTCGTCCAGGTTCGACATGTCCTCGACGGGGACCATGACTTTTTCCATATCACCGCCTGTTGAGATGTTGGTCATGTTGTTATCGGCTGATCCGGATGAGGGTGATGATGCGCTGTGGATGTTGTCGGCATAGCCGACCTCTGATTTCGACATGTTCTTGGGTTTGTGTGTTGGTTTGACTGGGCGTGTGTGGCTGTGGCTATAAGGGATGGGATTGGATATGCAGGAAAGAGGAATAGGTAGAGAGAAGGGGGAGGAGGAGGGGAAGAAGAGAGGTGGAGAAGAGAAAGAGGAAAGAAAGAAGAGTAAAGAGAAGAGGAGGAAGAAAAGAGGGAAAGTAAGAGAGAAAGAGCGATTAGTAAACGGAGGTAGGCAAGAAAAGAGACGAGGATCTCTTTTTGTATGCATCAGGTCCAAAATGGCAGCCTCTCCCTTTTGCGCTCCTATTCAAGGACGTCTGCCAAGAGTTGCACACTAATCGACATATCCTAACGAAAGCGGGTCTCTCTTTCTCTTTTTTTCTGTCCCCTGGGTCGTCATCTGTTGCTGCTGCTGCTGCTGCTGGACACTACCCACCCATCTACTCATGCATGCTCAAGAGAAGCAGGTGTTCGCAGCGTTACATGTCCTTCCCCCCCTTACTCTTTCTTAGTCCCTTCCTTCCATTAGCGTCAGGGACAACAATAAAATCGTTCCCTCTAAAAATGGATTTCACAATGTCCCAAAAAACAGTGCGCCTGCGTTGAGATAGTCGATAGAAAGCAATTAAACAAAACCGCTTGTTGTTGTTGAAGTTGTTGGTGAGGGTAGCGCTAATGTTCGGTAGCCGCAAAATGGAAGCCAGGGTTGCAATTGAGCACAGGATAGTCAAAACGCACCTTTATCTTTGTTGGTGTCAGTCGTGAATGCGTGTCTTTTGGGTATTAAGAGGGGAAGGGGAAGAAAGGAGAGGGGGATGGGATGTTGTCAACTTCAGGAGTACGAGGACCACGGAGTAGGAGGAAGAGGAAAAAGTGCGGTGGCGGTGGTTGATGTCCAAAGAGATGAAGTGGAAATGGGGGAAAAAGAAAAGGTAAAAAAAGAGAGCAGAAGAGGAGGAATGGTCTGTCCTTTTAATGTGAATGAGCACGATGACATGCAGGATGAGGGACACAGCCGAGTGGCTCCAAGGCTGGACCCTTTTCTTTTCTTCCGGCGACAAATGGGCGTTGTTGTCCTCTTTTCTACCAGTCAGATGTCCACTTGTCCATTCATATCCATTTACGCCAGGGGTTGTTTGAGAATGTATTGTTGCACTACTAATATATACACTACAGTACTGTAGGGGTTCTTGTTCGTTTGTTCTTTGGTTGGGCTTAAGAGGCGATTGGGCCACTCGACGTCAACTCCTTCCTCTTTTGTTGGTCGTTGTTCCTTTCTTATTTGGGACTCAGATCCACAAGACCCAACCCTTTCTTCATAAAGGAAACAAAAGGCGTCCCCTGCCTTTCGTCCCTTTGTTCAGTCCAATCCACAGAGAGCGTCAATCGTAACAAATTAGACTGGGCCCTCACCTTGCATGAGTTGATTGATACAGAGTGAATAGAGGGGGATAAGGGTGTCCATGTACCGTAAGGGTTATAAAATATGATATGACATATCCTGCTGATTACTGGACTGTTCAAGGACAAGCAAAAAAAAGGGCCAAAGGGCCGCCAGTCTTAACAAGTCTCGCTCGCAGTGCAGAGTACTCAGAACCTTGCACTCACACGACGACGGACTCCTGTCTCGCCTTCTGTTACTCCTCATAAACCATCGCACATACATACCCCTCATTCCCTTCTCCCTCTCTCGCTAGCCCTCTCACTCTCGTCTTTTCCCCATTCTTTCTTTCCCTCATTCCATCGACTTTTGTAGCGAGTGAAAGTAGAAGAACAGCATGCGCGAGGGATGGACTGAGAGTGGGGGTTCAAAAACGGCCAAAAAGAGGTGCGCCGCGGACAATTACAACAAATCGCGCATAGTCCATGTGCTTTGTGCAACCCCTCGTTGTTTGTATGTTCGATTGTGGGGTAACACAAACCAACAAAACCAACACCTCAGGAAATCTCTGCCAAGGATAAGACATCCAAATACACAGGCCTCCGAGGTGACGGAGTCAAGGATACGGTTACATCACCCGTGATGGTTTCTGCCCGTGTGGCGCTTCATTAGCCACACATGATGAAGGAAGACGCCCTGGAGCGACTAAAGGCCCACGCGCTGCTGATGTTGGAGAGTCTGTTAGGAAGGAGGAGGGAAGAATCCCCTTTATTTGTATGTCATCCGTTTAAGCTGTAAAGAGCAGCGACACTTGATGTGCAGAGCTAGGTTCCAGACCGGATTGCAACTGGTGGATGGTGCACTAAAGAGTTTGGTCTGTAGTCCCCTTTACTTCCAAATGCTTTGTGTTGTTTGTCAGATAAATAAAATTGGATAAGAAAAAACAACAAAATCAACTCGAACATAGGCACAAAAGCTCAAGTCCCAAAAGTACAAGTGAATAAACCCTCGCTCTTTCACACCCCTTCGTCCTACATTCCTACATTACTCCAGTTGTTTGTCGATTTATTCCATGCACCCATTGGACAAAAAGGCCGAAAGTGGATGGAAGAGCAAGGCAAAAGGTTTAAACGAGAAGAATAGCCAGAGTTCACCATTGAGGAAAAGCCCACTCTCCCGTCTTTCTCTCACTCGATCGCTACTCGTATCCGGATCAACTGAGCGACTAAGGAAAATCGACATCAACGTAAAACGCCCTTTTGACACACCGTTTTACCCCTCTTTTCACCTGTTTCCCTTAGAAGTTGTGCTCCTGCGCTTCATCCCGGATCATTTTTCATTTTTCATCTCTTTAGCCCTCATCCATTCGATCAAGATCTTGGGGGACAATATTCTCCCTCTCCCCTTCTTTATCCTGCTTGCATTCTCGTTGGCCTCTTTTGAGCTGTCTGGCCTGGCCAAAGGCCATTCGGCCAATGGCTACTGACCCACTACAGGTACATGTACTCTTTTTGTCCAAAAGGAGTCTGTTTGAGTCCAACGACAACCCCTGATTTGATCTATTCGTCCAACCTATCAAGTTTCTTATTGGAGGGAATTGAAGGAGGCGAAGGGGCTGGTCTCAATTGATAGGTTAGGGGTCCGAACCCGTCATTTCTGCATGTGTCTGGTGTCTGGAGTCTGGATTTTTTGCATATTATTCGTTCAGCAGTAAGCAGGAAGCAGTAAGCAATGAATAAAACGGCTTGCAGTGCGGGGTTTAATTGCCGACTTGGACACCCATGTGACCTCCTTCGGCATTTTTTTTTTGAGCTACCTTATCTTTCTTGTGTCAGATTCAGGCCGCAAGAACGAGGCATTTTCTGCATGTGTTTAGTAGGGGAGACAGACCGACGCGTTGGTTGTGCGCCTGTACTTTTACTGTTCGACAAAACGGCCCTTCCATCTTCCTCAAAAAAAAAATATTGAATGATTCGCGTTTGTCCACGCGCATGTCCAAAAAGTAAACACAACAAAAGCCACATCATCATGCATGCCTCGAAAGCATTTTTATTTCTAAGATTTTGGCCCCTTTGCTCCTTCTTCCCTCACTCTCTCTCGCTGTTCTTTCTTCGCACACTGCTCGGTCATTCTGCTCAAAACCTCACCCACTTTTCATCCTTAGAAAGGTGTGTTACAGAAAACTCTAATAAAAGGTGTACTTCACTATCACATCTACTCAGTAGATTTCAACTCAATACGCCATATCTTAAATAACAATGACGCCAAACAATTGAGAAACAGTCGAGCAAAAACATACATGAAACACTCACCAAAGGATCTGTATCCTATTACAAGGTGACACCCCAAACAACTCAGTTATCGCCGAGGATGATAGCATTCAATTACATATCGAATCGTCCCACCTCTTCAAAACGTCATAAGAAAGAACGCCAAATATATCGGACAAATTTTTTTCTTCCCACACTCGACCCCACATAAAGTGTAAAAAAAGGGCAACTCGAAGGTTGATACCTTCATCTTATGCCGAAACAATTACCATGACGTCAAGGACCGAGCAACGAAAAGGTGTGCAAAGAAATGGTCTTAATCCCACTTTCACTCACAATTGATATGTGCCAGGCGACAAGATGATATCGGTCAATGATTTTTTCTACAGCAAAAAAAAAAAAGAACAGATAACTAACGGTACCGCGTTTTAGTATTGACAATCATAGCATTGACCATCCAAGACCGCCTCCACGCACCTTTGGTGCGAAAAAAATCAATTCGACGCTCAACCCTTAATTTCGTGATGCTAGACGTATGAAGGATCTTAAAATCGTCCTGTCGACGGTGGACTGGTATATGCCTTTGGCTCGATCTAATATCTGAAAGATATGGTATCAAAGTGAATATTTTTGCTTACATTTTTTTCCACTCTTTGTCGTAGAATGCACGAGTGGTCGTTTTCACAGGATTGAAAGAGCAGGCCACGCAGCAGCGTCTCAGGTTTTTTATCGCAAAGGATATCACTCTGGCGCAGAGGTTACTTTGGTGGTCACTCAATAGTGAAGAGTGTGCAGGATAATTGCCGCTGCAGCATCGGCCACGCCGACAAGGTAAATGCACGCGACGCACTCACTTTTCTCGTGCCTGGAGGGAAAGTGACCTAGTTTATCAAGTACTAACCGTACCCGTCTTCTTTCTCACGCGTCCTTAGCTCTGTTATCCTCTAGAAAACAACACGGGATGTCAACCTCTTACCGCCCGCTATATGAAAGAAACCCGAATGTAAAACACATGGAAATTGGAAATCTAGGTTTTGGATCGCCATGCAAGGAAGAGAGTGACGACTCGCATTTTCATCCAGGACGCATTGGACATGCATACCCCCAATTGTCGACCTCTGAAACGCGCCATCGCGGAGTTGCAAGGAATGTTTTAAGCAGTTGCAGCGGCAAATATCAACATCGCGCGCAGGATCGCCAAAGAAAAGACGACTCAGCAAGACCCCATCGCAGCATAATAAAGATCGAGGCGGCGTCGAAGTGTTCATCGGTGCAGATCGGTCCAACTAGTAAGTACGCGGTAGAGCATACTTGCATGCACTACTCTGTGTTTTAGTGAGATGGTGACTGACATGTAGTTTTTTTTTCATCGCCGTCGAGCATACTCGCAGGTTATATAGTATCCGTCGATACTACCATTCAGAGTCGCTCTATTTCTTCAAAGAACAAATAAGAATCCCCAAGGTATGATGTGAAAGGCCTGGGATGTCAATTCAATGTTGAGAAAAGAACGATTTTCCTTTTCTTGTTGACTATGTTAGTGTGAAACACAAATTGCTTTCGAAGAACATGCCAGCAACAAGTATCCCACGATTGTTCAACACGACTTCAATATCAAATCGCCCATCACCATCGGAAACAAATGTCAGCATCGAGTTGTTGTCGACCTCATAACTGACGATCCGCGTGGCTCCACGACATATTATCTCTCGACGGTATCCTGCTACTGCCGTGACATGGCTGGATGAGAGCGAGTGGTATGTTTTTTTTTGTGTCGCAACTTGGCGATCCAAATACTATCGAAGTAACAATGCGGATGAAACTCAATCGTGGTCTGACTATACTCTTCTCGTTCTTTTGATGCTTGCTATAAAACAACTCACCCATCCTCATAAAGTGCTCGGTCGAGAAAAAATGTGAAGCTTCACCTAGCTTTATCCGATCGTGTTCGATTTGGACTTACCGCCATTTCGGCTGTCAACTGTCTGCTCTGCGGCGAAGCGTTCTCGCTTGACAACGTCAGGTTATCCGTCTGCAATCCAAATAATCCACTATCGCTCGACAAAGGATAAAGGCTATACAGAAACGAGGTCGTCAAGATTCAAAACAAAGATGTCATCGTCGTATGCGCGAGTTAGGGCCAGACAATTCATCTTGCAGGAGCATCGAAAAAACATGGTCTTGTTTTCAGACCAAACTCGGTCTACGCTCATGACTTCTCAAAGGATCGTCAACCAAGATACGTCGTGGAACAACAACATCTGCTACGACACGCATCACCCCTTGAGTTCTTTTTTCTACTAATGGTCAAATCATCATTCAATTCGGTAACCGGCACTCAGACATGGATATGGTTGTGCCATCTGGCAGGTCGACGCCGGGGAAAAAAAAACGCCCACGACACCCTGGGCTGAGCTATTGTATTGACATTAATTTGTTGGGGAAAAGATGCGACATTTCTTGGCGTATTTTCGACACCACCCCTCTTTTTTTTGTTTCTTTGGCCTGATTCCGCCAAGGTCAGCAGCGAAAACCAAAAATACAAATAAACAAAACATGTATGCACTTCGCAATACCCACTGAACAATCAGTTCGCAATACCTATGTTTATCCTTTCGCTCCTTTGAAAGATAGGTGGAAAAAACACCCCAAACAGTGTCATTTGATCGATCGACTTTCAAAAATAACGACGTCTTGAGCCTACCTGCATCGGCCGGCGTTGGCGCGTTGATTGGATGGACCCCACGGACCGCCTTCTTCGCCATCTCTTCCATCAATGAAGCATGGAAGTATGCTCTCTCAACTCAGCCTTGTGAGCAATAAGTTAATCATTTGAATGCATTCTCCATATCCTTTGCCAACCCTCCTATTTCATTATTTATTTTACAGTCTAAACTACATGTGCATGTCTTTTTTTTTTTTTTTTTTTTTTTTTTTTACTGCACAAGGGTAGGTATATTGTTCATGCAATCACTCTCCAAACTATGTCCCATGTCCATGCGGAGACCGAGTCCTTCCTTGGGCACGAACGGTGCCACGTCTTGTCCGTAGAACGACCAGACGAGATGGCCAGTCTTGAGAGTAACGACGAGGTTGTGGCCAAAAATTGCTATGTCGATCAGATCCTCACGGTCCTTCAGGAATGTGATCCATTGTCGATCCGCAACAAGTTCTGACTCGGGCTCTTCCAAATCCACCATGCAGATACCCATCCGCGACGACAAACCGATTCTGTAGTGATTCCAGATGACGTACGCAATGAACTGGATAGGTTTGTTGTCTTCGGCTGAATGTGTTATTTGTTGCTCGGGGATACAAACGCCGTAGGTCTTGCGCTCAAAACGCTTGACACTCGAAATCAAAGGGGGCTTGGGTGCGTTGTTCGCATTTGAACTCGATCCTGACTTGTTCCTATCGATGATCGGTGGCGCTGGAAGCGATGTCATTGGTCCCTGCAACTCAACCAAGGTAATGTTCCACCAACACGACTCCCACTCATCGTCTTCACCATCCGCCATCGTGACAATCCTGAAAGTGCCGTCGCTGTTGCCAACACTGTTCAAATCCTCCGGGAAAGAGACCTCTAGGGCTGCGCTGACCTGCACGCCCCAATAATACACTCTGCGGCGACGAGAAGAAGCCCCGCCCCCGCCAGCATTGCCCGCCGGGTTTCCAGCCGTTGCCAAGGCACTGCCAGTAACGACTCCGATGTTCGCTGGTTCATCGATAGCTCTCCGGTCTCCATTACTCTTGCTCTTGTCGCTGGGCATGTGGAGTTGCGTGATCTGCTTCTCGTGAACCCAATCCCACACCATACCTCTGCCGTGCTGGTTGAACAAAACAAGATAGTGCTCGTATCCACTGTGATCTGGAAACAACGCCATACAGCTCACTCCACGACTCACAGCCTTGTTCGAGTAAGTTTTTCTGCCATAGTCCGATGCGTCGTCATCACAAAAAAGGACCTTCTTGATAACCATCGCCGATGCCGCTTCCGAGTTCTGCGTGCCAAAAATGGCGATACAATCAACCATCCTCCCAGTATCCATGTCCATAGTTGTTGATGGTTGACCGCTTCCAGTAGTAGCCGCCGGAAGTGGAGGAGGCTCAGGCGCAGAGTAAAGCTTGACGATGCGTCCGTGCATTGTAATCTGATGCTGACGAGGCTCCAGACTCTCGTACTTGACAACATTGTCGGGGTTGATCCGAAAACACTCCCTAGCCACCTTGGGTTCAAGACCTGACGATGATCGGAAATGATTCATCATCCAATTAGACAGACGGGTCATGGGTATCACCGGTACCCTCACCTCAATGACCTTGAGCATCAGCCAAACGCCAAGGATGTGTGCGTCGGTGGCGTTATTGAGCCAGGGACGAGCACGCTGTCCGAAGGCGATGACAACGACGACACGCATGCCCCCAACGGTATCCTCGGGGTAGTGCTTGATCTCGACCACCTGCGCCACTTGCATCATGTCGTGGGTGAAGGGATGGTACCAGGGCTGGGCCGCCTGGGTGCCGGTCTTCTTGTCCTTCTCCCAAACATCGCTGCCGCACCGAGCAATAGGGTTCGTCAGATCGGGCAAGTTGTACAGTAGGATCTCGTGGTCGTGAGGGCGAGGATCGCCACCGTTGCTCCTGGAGGGAACGGACTTTGGACGGGTGATCATCGAGGCGGCAATGGCGGTGTGAGAGTCTCGATCAATATTATATATCGGGGATCCCATGCGCACCCACGGGGCTCCGGGAGCATTTTGGGTCTCTAGGTCGGTCTTGAAGAACCGAGCCTCGGAAAGTCTGACTCTGAGGGGGCGGCGACGGTTAGACTCGTCCAAGGAGGAAGGCTGGCCGGGGGAGGCGCTGGTCGCCCATTGCGGCCATTTAGAGTTGACGGACGGTGGCGGATGTGGAGATGGTCTTGACGGGATGACGTCAGTTGTTGTAGTAGGCGAGGTCCCTGAGACTGGAAGAGGCAGCGCAGATGTCGTAAGGGAAGAAACAGTCGCAAGGGAAGAAACAGTCGCAAGGGAAGAAACAGTCGCAAGGGATGGAGACGATGAGGACGAAGTAACGTCAGGGGGAGGGAGAGTAGCCCCAAGGCGAACTCCCAAGGCGGCGTCCTTGAGGACCATCGTCTTCCAATCTCTCGCTTTTGGGTCGCCACATGATTCGACCCAATTGGTATAGGTGTAGGTGGCAAGGGAATACCAATCGGCGGGAGCTGTTGTGAAGAAAAGTTCATGACAGGTGTATGAAAAGCGGAGGAGGTCTAGTGGGTCGAGAAGGTAAAAAATAACTAGCTTTAAGAGTTCGGGCGGTAAGGAAAGGAGGAGTGACTTGGTGGAGTTGTGGGTATGTCTCTGTCGCGATAAGAGTTGGTGGTGTGGAGAAGGTGTAGGTGTGGCGATCGTCGTCGTTATTGGTGTGGCCATTCTTGTCTTGATGCGTTATGGTGATGATGCGTTATGGTGATGAAGGAAAAGAGTAAACGTCAGAAATGGCATATGGCAAAGCACAAACAGAAATTTTCTTGTGATTCTGGATTCTGGCGCAGACTTAAAAATTACCTCTGTAATTGCAAGCTAGCAAGCGAGAGTGATGAGAGGCGACCAGTATCCTCTTTACTAGAGTCGTCGTTAAGTCGAAGAGTCGAGTTCGAAAAAACAATAATATGTAGTCCAGGTACATCTAGCGCACAGGACGGAGAATGCGAGGTTGGATATTTTGATATTTGGAGTCTGAAGACACAACTACAGGCGCACTGCGCTGTGCAAGATATGATTGATGGTTGGGAAGATCTGGCCGCATCGACGAATTGGAACTCGATGTAGCCGAGCACAAGAGAACCGAAGCAGGGTGCCGTCGAAGTGGATTCTCGAGTTGAGGTACCGTTCCGGAAAACAAACTGAGAAAGGCGTCCGTCAGGTAAGAATTCGCCAAAATTGTAGCAGTAGTTACCGACTGGGGTATCCAGGATTCAAATAAAGCTCTCTGGTGCAATTCAGCGATGGGAGTATCCAGCGTGTGTGGGTTCCGGGGTTCTGCTTGTCTGGGATAGATGGACCAAAGATATGTATAAAAGACTGGGCGCATGGTATAACGAGGTGAGAGAGAGAGTTGGTGTCAGAGTGATGACATCACGAGGAGGGTGTTGGTGAGTAGTTTTTTTTGAGAAAAAAAAAATACAATTTGCCAGGAGACATAGTTTATATACCATTAATGAGGTGCTTGGCCATGTTGTTTTTGAGCCTTTTAAGTTCATGCATGTACACCCATTTTTTTCGTGGGACAGCTTGTTAAGCAATCTGTCCCATTTTGTATGTCTTTGCTAGTCTTCGCCATCTCCAAGGACGGCAAGCCGTTCTATATTCACAGTTAGGGGTCTAGGGCGATAAAAAAAAAGATGCATGACACGTCACAATGCCATAGCGTGATTCATTGTGGTTCTTTTTGTCTTATTTTCATGACGGATGTTTCTTTTGTTTTTGATCCTTTGCCATCAGTCATTCTACTTACAGCTTGACCGATTGGAAGGCCGTAGCGCCCGTAAAGAAGGTTAAATTTGCTTAGGAAAGCACTCAAGTTCAAAAGCCTATGTGTTCAACTAGAATGGATAATACAAAAAATGGTCGATCATTGGTCGTTGATAACAATTGCCAAACAAAGTCCTGAAACCTCACATTTATTGCCCCGTCATCTCAATCGACCGGCAACGTTGCTGTGCGACTAAGCAGTTCAACCGACTTCCACATCGGATAACAGGATCCCAAAAATGAAGGCAGTGGTCTGAAACGAGGATAGGAAGCAGACTCTTATAAATGGACAGGCAGAATAACAGAATTCTGATTCTTTTGTCATGAGCTTTCACCTTTATATTTCGGCTCTCGTCTCCATCTCATCGTCCTCTTAGTATGGCGCCATTTGCTCAAAGCAGACTAAACTTGACCATGAACCTTCCGCTTGACCTCACCTTCGCCCTACAATCGTTTCGCCTTACCATCACCCGCTTCTTCGCCATGGCCAATTGATGAACAATCCTTGCCGTCGTCTTAAAGTGTATCATCGTCCCGTCATGGAGAGCATCCTCGCATATGGAAATTGTTGCTCTCAATTCTTGGCGCCAAACGGGTATACACAGAAGTATTATTTTCATGGGCTCAGAGACAATAACAACGGAGACGGCGAAGATTCATTGCCCATGACAAAGCGTTATAAAGGTCATTGACTGTGAAGACTCTTCAGCATGGCCAAGCTAATTTTTAAGCAAGGAAGCAAGTGGAAGGTTTGTGTGTTACTGTTCTCCTTTTCTCCTTCTCACCCCTTGCCTTCAGGTGTCGCATACCCCTTATGCCTTTGGAGGCTCCTTTACAGTCTTTTCTTTCTTTTTCAGGAAGAACTAGAATAGTGAGAGGCCTGGGAGAGCTTCCTACGATCACGGACGCGTTTGTCTTCCCTGGCGAAGTTTATCATTGGAGGAAAAAAATGAATTCGCCAACAATCAGCGATCATTTCGGGCGAGGACTAATCACATCCCCTCTCTCATTTATTTTGAGTCCCATAGAAACAAAGCCCCCATGTCGCTCACTGCTGTCCATCAGAACAGAGCACGCCTCCTTCCTCGCCCACTCAGTCCTACCCTACCCGCTAAAATTTGAGTTTGTTGAATATCCTCTGCCAGCATCGCCACTCCCCTTCGCGATAGAGTCTGTCTTCCCGATGCAACATATAACCACATTAACCACAACCCATAAAATGAGCCGCAAGCACTCAAAACAAACCTGATCACTCTCATACGCTTACATCACCCTTCATTCATACAAAAATAATACCCCGAAATGCTTACGCTTCATCTCGTCTCCTTCAATCAACAGCTTATACTCCTTCCCCCCCCCAAAAAAAGCTAACTTAATAAAAGAGAGACGTTCTAGAAACGGGTGACAACAAACATCACAGGACGACACTATATGGATCATACATACGCAGCGTAAGCGAACGCTTCCCTGAACGCACCCAATCCTTTCGCTTCGCCAGTTTTGAGGCTTGAGGGTATTTAGGCGTATATGAAGTAGGTACGAATAAAATCAAACTCATACGTTTCTTTTCGACCCTTTCCTTCCTCTCAAAGTCGAAAACTTCAACGCACAGGCCCAAGACAACCTTTTTGGAGAACAGTGCGCCGCTTGTGAATTTGGCCTTTAGCTTTTTTTGCCATAGCAGTCATTTGAGATAATTGCATGCATATGGGCTGCTTCTCCATGACCGTCCTCGCTCTATTCGACCCCAATAATTGACAGCCAACAATGCCCTGCCTTTTTTCAACCTCTTTCTCAATGGCAAAGCAGATCATGGAAATCTGCCCTCGCTCGCCTTGTCAGTCAACGGAGGAGCTAGCTCGGTTGACATGTACTGCACATGACAGAACCAGGGAAGAGTATGGACGGGAAGTGTTGACCTGGATTGGCGGCAATTCTTAGCTGTAGCGCCTTTGTGCTGTGCCTGAAACTGAAAAAGGTCGCTGTGCCATGGAGGGCAACCTGTGAGCCCTTCCCTCTCCTGAAAAACCACACCTGTGACCTGGCAAGTGCTGTACATGAACATGGGAGGGGTTACTGTGTTGCGAAGAGCAACCTGCGAGCCCTTCTTTCTCCCCTGAAAAACCACACAGTGTGGTCAGGATATGCAAGGGGCTATTGAGGGGAGACGAAGTGTTCGCCAATGGCTATTTCCGACCTATATTTGTGTTGCTGCTGTGTATGGTACAGGTGAACAAACACCTTCAATGCACGTCAGGTTCTATCGTCTTCTGACATTTAATTAGAAATGCGAGTGCTTCGTTCGTTTCGTCACCAATTCCAATTGTCGGGTGACTCGCCTGTTGGGACCCTGAACAAAAAAAACAGGCAGCCATTTGAGGTTCGCGGTGAGAGTTCTCCGCCTGGAAGCCGCCAGCATCCGTTAGTTCGGTGGCTTAGACATACTGGATTGACTATTAATACGAGCCCCTCGTCAGATGATATTGCTCTTCCTCCTTTCCTATTACCATTTCAAGGTACATAATCAATTGCATTATCAGGCTCAAAAATACAAGCACATCCATCCATCTGTCTTCCAGGCGCCCATCCATCCATCCGATCCGATCAAGCATCCATCGACAACATCGCATTCTACCATCGGCACAAGGGCGGTCTATCCGGTGCTACTCTTTACTATCCGGCGATAAGACTCATCGACACGTTTTCACGCTGACCGACAACTCGACTTCTCAGGATATTTTTGGGCTTGCTTCAAGGCTGGACTCTACCCTTACACCCGTCCGTCAACACCTTCAACCGGGACCACAATTCAAACCCGACCGCCTCGCCTCAACTCTTTCTTACGGATTGAACCTCTACACGCGCCACTCCCTTACCACAGACCTCTCACTCTCCCAGACAGCCACAAAACACTTTAAAGAAAAGCGCACGACATCTAACCCCATTTTCCCACCCCCTTATTCAACCCCTCAATAGATGAGAGATAAGTGGAAGAAGAAGCGCGTTCGTCGCCTCAAGCGCAAAAGAAGAAAGATGAGAGCTCGCTCCAAGTAAATGTTAGCAGCTTCAAGCGCGGTTAGTTCCCACCCTCACCCCGGAGTTCGAGCAAGGCCGGTAGTCTGATTCCGTTTCTACAAATCTTTTTTTTTTTGCTGTCGCGGCATTTTTCTGCCTCTTTTCAAGCTTTCTGAGTGGGGGTTTTAACCAGTTTACACCAAAACCCAACTCACAATAAACCCAACCCAAAAAAAACACCGCTCTGTATCTTTGTTCTTGCTTGAAGTGTTATGCATGGATCGATCTGGTTAGTGGGAGTTGCGTGTTTGTGGAGAGAAGAGTTCGGCGCGAGGATGGCTGTGTTATGTAAACTGTGGGCTGACGTTCGTTGTGTAAAATAATCCAAAAAAAGAAGCAGGTCGTGTGCATGTTTGGGTGGTATCACAGTTAGTTGCCTTTGAACGATGCGAGAGCAGGGTGCATCTCTGAATCGCGTACAATGGTCTTCTAGGTAACTTTTCAACGGACCCACAGGCGCACTCAATGCTTGCCTGGATCCCGGTACGGAACCATCTCTACGGTTGTTTTTGTTTGTTTTTTATACTTCGATTGTTTGTTTGTTTGTTTGTTTGGTGGGTGTGAAGTGTGTAGAGTTATGTTTCAGGAAATACAAAGTTGTGCGAGACATGACAAGGTATGAGCGAACGAACGCGTCGGCTCACTCGCTCGCTTACTTGCAGTGATGGTTGAAGCCGGGGAGAGAAAGGGTGCGCACACGGGACGATAAGAAGGGCAGGAGGCGACGAGCAACGGGTGTCGTCTCTTCTCCCTTCTTCCCTTTCTTCTCCTTTTTATCACCTCTCCTTCCTCGCAACTGCTCATTACCATTTCCTTTTTCTTTTCGTTCATTCTTACAATGACTACCGCCATCCTCCAGTACAACACAAAGACCGAAATTGAACAGGTATAAACAGCATACCTTTTTTGTTACAACCGCGACAAAAAAGTAGCTGAGCCCAGTTTATGTATGTAACCCTTGCACAACAGCAAACGAGACACAGGCGTTATTAACGCTGTTGTACCCAACCTATCCCCTCTCTACACACAAAAAAACAGACGGCGCTGACGGTGCAACAAACTTTCAAAAGTGGGTACACGCGACCACTCAAGTTCCGTCGGCACCAGTTGGAACAGCTCTGGCGCCTGATTGACGACAACACGGACGCCCTTTGCGATGCATTGTACATGGACCTGCGCAAGCACAAAAACGAGGCCACCCTTGGCGAATTGATCACGACCAAGGAGGAGATCAACGATGCTTTGGTTCATCTGGAGGAGTGGGCCAGGGACGAACGGACGACGCCTTCATTTATCAATCGTGTGGGAACCACCTGTATCAAGCGCAAAGAGCCCAAGGGTAAGTGAATGGATTTGAATTTGTTTGTATGTTATGGGAGTCGTGTGCTCGGGCCGGTCAAGTGTCAAAGTGACAAACAAAAAAAAAGAGACCTTTCGTTCAAAGCACTGAACTAACGGACCATTCTTTTTTTTTTGTCTCTGTTGTCGTCATGGAACAAATAGGCGTGGTGCTGGTGATTGCACCTTGGAACTACCCCGTCTACCTGGCACTGACACCCCTGGTCGGAGCTATCGCCGCCGGATGCACAGCAGTCCTGAAACCTTCCGAGGTCACTCCACACTCTGCTAGGCTGATCGCAGAACTGATACCCCGTTACCTCGACAATAAAGCCTTCATGGTCGTCAACGGCGGCGCACCCGAAACGACCCAGTTGTTGGATCACAAGTGGGACCATATCTTTTACACAGGCAATGGAACTGTCGCCAAGATCATCATGAAGGCTGCGGCAAAGCATTTGACGAGTCTGACGCTTGAGCTTGGAGGCAAGAGTCCTGTTATTATTGACGAGAACGCCAACATGACTGTTGCTGCCAAGCGGATCGCCTTTGGCAAGACCTTCAATGCCGGACAGGTTAGACGTCTTTTTGTTTATTTTTCGATTGCCGCGAGAGGGGGGAGCCTGGCGCATTTACTGTTCCATTGTTGATCATTGCTGGTACGCATTGCTAACATAGCCATGTCACTCGCCGTACGATAGACGTGTATAGCTCCGGACTATATCTTAATCACAGCCAAGGCCGAAGAAAAGTTTGTCCCGGCATTGAAGCAGGCCTTCCTGGAGATGTACGGTCCGGACCCTCAAGCATCCAAGGACTATGGACGGATCGTCAACACGCGCCATTTCAAACGCCTGTGCGACGTCCTCATGGAGAACAAGTCTGGAGACGTTGTCATTGGAGGCCAAGCGGACGAGAACGACCTCTTCATTGCCCCGACCGTGATTGCCAACGTTGAGCGAGACGACAAGCTGATGGAGGAAGAGATCTTTGGTCCATTGTTGCCTTTGATCCGAGTGACGGATATCGACGACGCGATCGAGTACATCAACTCGAAGGATGAACCCCTGGCGTTGTATATATTTTCGACCAACAGGAAGCTGGTCAACAAGGTGCTGGATTCGACTCGGTCTGGAGGCGTGCTAGTGAACGATACGTTGATGCATGTCTCGGAGGGTACTTTACCCTTTGGAGGAACTGGACCTTCGGGGATGGGATCTTATCATGGCAAGAGTTCGTTTGATGCGTTCACACATGTCCGGTCGACCATGATCAAGGGACTGAGTCCGGTGATTGAGTCGGCGATGGGGTTGAGGTATGCGCCTTACACTTCCTGGAGCATGACGTTTGCCAAGATGTTGATGGAGACGACCCCGCAGTTCAAGCGTGGGTTCTTGCAGAAGTACATCAAGTGGATTGTTGTTGTCCTTCTCTTTGGCGTCCACTATGCTCGCAACATTCGTCATTGAGCTTCTTGTAGTTCTTTGCAGGCGTTTTATTGAATTGTGGTCAGATTGTAGATAAGGAAATAAAAAAACATTGATCTTTTGTCTTGTCGTTTCCTTTTTCTTTTCCTTTTCTTTCATAACAACCCGCGACAACCACCTTCACACACACCATGGCCCGGAAGTGCTCCTCGATAAGAAGACTGTCTTCCGCATCCCCCAAATTCCACAAATACGCCTCCCTCCTAACCCCCAAACTCCACCAACTCTACCGGCTGACCTACGAAGGACTCTCAGACCAGGACACAGCAACAACAGCTGGAGGATGGAGCGGAGCAGACTTTTTCCATGGCACGGGACACTGTGGCTGTCTGGGCGTGCAGGTCAGCAGGAAGGTTGACAAAGATGTGGATATTACGGTGGAAGAGTGGTGTTCCCCGAGTTCTCCGACCACGGCGTGTGCGACGAGAGGGATCTTGAGTTTTGGGCATTTGGATACTTGCCTCGTCAGCGCTGGTGGTAATCCCCCCGCCCTTCTCTCTCTCTCTCTCTCTCTCTCTCCCATTTTCTAAAGTGAGATGTTCTTGGCTTTGCGTGTATGTGTGTGTTTCTTGCATCAGTGCTGATCAGATCAATTGAATTAATTATTCCGAGTGAATTGATCGAAATAGGCCACTTTTTCTCACCAAGGATGGCAGTAGCACATGCATGGGCACGATTCCGGTCACCGAACCAAAGCGCCGTCCCGATCTTTGTCTGCAAGGCCCGGAACGTCCGTCAGAAGTGGGTCGAAAGTTTCTTTGTCGAGAGTGAGAATGTAAGTCTCTGTGTGTATGTATATCTGCAATTGTCTAACTTGGGACGGACGAGGTGGTAGTGAGAGGGAGGTGGATTGTGCTTGTGCATGGAGATGTGTGGTATTGGGCTAACCTTTGTTTTTTTTTTGTGGGGTAGGATATCTTGCCTTGTTATCTGGCGATCGTATCTTACTGAGTGAGATAGGCGAAGACTTCAAATGTAGACAATGGTTATTATTTTTCTTGGGTCGCATAGAGAGCAAACATACCGTCTTGTCGTACAAACAAAGGCTGATCACACTTGTCCGTTTCGTGTAGTTGCTACTGAACCCAATCGCTGTGTGGAAAACGAGCTTTTTTTTCTCATTTTATTTTATTCTATGGTACAAAACAAGTGCTCAAAAAAAGAAGGAAACGAAGGAAAGTGGTATCAAAGAGAAAAAAGACATAAGAAAAAAAAAAAATAAGGGCCATTAAGAGTCAAAGTTCTCGTAGATGTTGCCAAACTTGCAGAACTTGGCATAGGCATCGGTGCCATAGCCGTGCATGGTAAAGACCTTGAGGTCGCCTCCCCAATACTCGGCATAGACTCGGCTCATAGGAAGACCAATTCCCAAATGTAGCGACTGGTTCTTGTACTGCGGTGAGGAAGTTGAAGTTGAGAAGGAGGATTTCTGGGCAGATTGGTTCCAGGATGGTGCGTGGCGGTCCAGAAGCAAGGCCGCTTCGCTGGGCTGGTAGGTTGGGTTCTTGTTGGCTGCTGGGGGTGGTGGGAGGACAACGTTTTCGTCCTGTTCGTGGCTGTCGATTTCCCTGGAAGATGCAGAGGAGGAAGGCGAAGGTGGCTGGGCAACCTGCTCATGAACAGTCGCGGCCATCTTCGAGATTTTTTCGAAATTGGCAAAACGAGCTGGGGACTGGGCATAGGACCAGAGCTGAGACTCCATCTCTGGGTGGATTCCACCTCCCTTGTCCGAGACACGGAACACAATTTCGTGGGTGCCTTCACAGACGGTGACCTGGATTGGTGGTAACTCTCCTGTGGTTGGATCCCGCTTCCCGTTCTGCATGACGAACCGCATGGAGTTTTTGAGGAGCTCATAGAGGATGTACTCGATGTGGTCGGGGATGTAAGTGAACTCTGCGTCAATGTTGCCATCGAGGAGGACCTTGGGCGGCGCCATCCCTCCACTGGCCTGACGACAGGTGTCGGCAGCGAGGAGGGCGGTCCTTTCGACAATGTCCTTGGGCTTGATGTGGGTGCAGATGATTCCAATGTATCCACGGTCGGTCATCATGTGATTGGGCGAATTAAAGTTGTTGGTGAGAGTGATGTGTTGTTCCGCAAGAACACGCCGAGAGATCCTGGACCGAAGCATCTTGCTCATAAACTGGTCGACCTGGGCTGCAGGGATATGTTTGGAGCACTCCATGATGCCCAACGCCAACTGCGGGATGACAACGAGGTGGTCGTTCAAGAGTCCTTTGACCATCTCACAAAAGGCATCGTTCTCCTCCAACGTCTTGATCTCCGGGATCTTAACAATCTTCTCAAAGGCCAGCCAGTAGAGATCATAGACGAGCTCGATATGGGGGTTGGTTCCAACGATAAAGGGCAGGTTCTGGAAGTCGCGGATTCGATGGGCCAGACGAATGGGGAGCTCTGTCCGGACATAGTTGGCTGACTTGAGCAGCTTATCCTCCTGCATGTTCCGACCGAAAAAGACCAATTGACGGAGTGTGATCGGACTGACGGCTTGATGGACGTAAGGGTCAAGGATGCGGTTCTGATAAAAGTGTTGTGGGCTGTACCGACGTTTTGCCTGTGGCTGCTTGACAATCGAGGCTGGGTTGTTCATCTTGAAGAGCGGGGACGATTGCGGGGAGAAGGCAGAGGCAGTGGTTGCAGAGGTGGGGTTGACATTGGAATTGGGCATGGATGGGAAGGTCGAGGAGGCGATATGGATCGGTTGTGACGATTGTTGGTTGGTCCGGTGGAGAAGTTGGGGTGATTCCTGTTGGTAAGTGCGGCTTGCATTGGTAGCAGTGTTGGCGTTGGTGATCGATGGTGGGTGTGGTTGGTGTGAGTGTGAAGCTGCTGCCAAACTACTGTATCCTTTGCTTCCTGCTGCTGCTGTTGTTGTTGTTGAGACAGGGGAGACAGTGTTTGTTCCAGCGAGGTGGTGTTTAGTCCTTGTGATGATCCGACACTGTCCGAGCGCACTGGCGGCATCCTTGTTTCCTGTGGTTGTCTTGGTGGCACTAGTCAACAGTGGTGTTGTCCTCGTTGCGGCAGCGGCTGTCGTTGCTGTTGTTCTTGAGGGACAGGAGGCAGCCAGGGAAAAGGCACAGGAAGAAGAGGACGCGGAGGAGTAGAGGCGTTGACACCTTGAAGTTGTCTGGGGGAGTCTGTTCATAGCCATGGGTACTATTATGTTGGTTGTACTTTTTCGTTGTTATTGTTGTTGTTGGCTGAGTGGTTCCTTGACTCGGGTTATTCAATGTAATGAGGACGGGAATGAGGAATGAAGAGTGAAAAGTAGAAGAGAGAGAGAAGGGAGGTAAGGAAGTGAAGAAGTGAAGAAGTAAAAAAGAGAGAGACAGATAAAACAACAGAGAGAAAGAGAGGTGTTTGTCTTGGAGCAATGGATCCTCTTCTTCAAAGTGATTTTTGCGATAACGGAAACGAAAGACGGACGGACGCACATCTGAAAGACACGACCAATGGGATCACAGTGTGAGTCAATTTGGTAAGAGGCAGAGCTTATTCTTGGTCATAAACGAGCACATGCAACAGGATATGTGGGAAGGATAAACTTAGCCCTCTTCTGCCTGCTGACAGCATGTACTAAAGAGAAGAGGTACCACCAGGTGCCATAAGGGAACCATGGGTCCCAAAGAGCTTCTCTTGCCTATTTACGACAGCCATCTTTCACCATGAGCCCCCATCGACCCTCTCTACTAACGCCTCTTTTTTATTTCTTTTGGCAAAAAAGAAAAAGAGAAACAAGGGCGTTCATGCATTTGTGAATGCCTGAAAGGAAAGAAAAAAAGGGGACCCACTCCGTCGTTCCGATGTTGATGTGGTTTGTGCCAAAGGGCCTTTCCTCTCCACCCTTCCCTGTCGTCCCTCCTGTGAAAGTGGTAATCTGCTCAATGCTCGACGAGAAGTGGAAGTGAATTGTGTGTGGGATGCTCTTTTCATCCAGCCGATAACACGTCCAAGTATCCTGGGGTATTGTGAGGACTATGAAGATAACCCAAAGGGCCGATTGCACATGCTGCACGAAATTATGTGTTGTCTCTTATTTGTTTGACTGTATACGTTCTCGATCATAGCCGAACCCACAAATGGTCCCTCTCCCGAGGACGGACGGATGAAAGACGCAGAAGCGCACACACCAAGAAAGATTTGTTGATAACCAAAGCAAGCATATTCTAAAACAACAATAATAATGACTGAGCCGCTCAATTTTTTTAATCTTTCATATTTTTCTTTTCTCTTTCTTGTCATCCGAGTCGAAGCCCAAGGAGGATGATGAGACGGGGACAAGGCAAAAGCAAAAAGGAAGAGGGGGTCATTCTTCATTAACGATTAAAGGAAGCCCTTGGTTGGTTTTCTTTCTCTTGTGCGCTTTTACTGTGCGCTTTTACTGTGCGCCTTTACTGTGCGCCTTTACTGTGCGCTTTTACTGTGGGTCTTTTCTTTTGGCTTGT
Organism: Linnemannia hyalina; assembly: GCA_019671135.1. Lineage (NCBI taxonomy): Eukaryota > Fungi > Mortierellomycota > Mortierellomycetes > Mortierellales > Mortierellaceae > Linnemannia > Linnemannia hyalina. The sequence goes on from JAHRHY010000027.1 coordinate 221,794, forward strand.
GGGAGAAGGCAAAGGAAGAGGTGAGGTGGAATCGTGGCTCGTTTCAATTCATGCCTTGATTTGACTTCCTTTGACTGGACCTTCTGATAGTCAGCCCTCACGAACAAAGCGAGTCGACAGGGTGATTACAGTGGACAAAGAGACTAGACTCTTTTCATTCTGTTCATACCGAGCGCGCGCATATTTGAATACCAACACAGTTATGATGGCCCATAATCACTATGTCTTGAGGCTTTAATGGTTGAGCAACTCTTTATTTATTATTTTGGCGCGAGGAAAGGAGGCCAGCTAGCATTTGACTAGGAATATAAGGGAATCGTTGGACTGGAACACAGGAATATATGCCGTCATTTGCATCATCGTACGTAGGAGGGTCCCGGTCGTTTGGCATTTTTCTTTCTTTGTTTCTATTGCAGTCGATGGGGGATGATGTATTGCTGCTTCTTCCTTATCTTTGCCTGTGTTCGTTCCGTTTGTTCATTTCAGGAGGTTTTGTTAGTTTCGTCATTTTGGCAAGCTTTTCGAGCGGTTCCACGGTTTTTTGGTCAGACGTATTGTTTGAAGGAAGAACAGCAGGAGTACAGAGAAGAAGAAGACAGAGACAGAGAAGAAGGTGGAGTGAGGTAGAAGACTGTTACGGGTCAGGAGGAGACGTGCCCGTTGCCTACTGCTCTTTCTTGAGAAGTGCATAAGAACCAGCCTTCATTTCTTCCTCGACGCGTTTGTTGCAGATGATCATGTGATACTGGTCCGTTTTCTGTATTCAGTCTGCCACATATACACTTGAACACAAAAATTCCCATGCGCACGCTTCGACTGACTTTCTTCTTCCTCTTTACTACTCCAACCAAACTCCCACACCCATACCCTCCAACAACAAGAAACAAATACAACGGACACTATGGCAGACCCTGCAGGAGAGAACCAACCCTTGCTGCCCACATCCAACGGCGGTAATTGACTTGTCCTCTTGTTTTTGTCAACAACGAATGGCGCACACCATGTCATTCTCATGAAAGGGTTGTTCAACTTCGGGCTTCGAAAAAAATGGGTAAAACTGTACGACTCATGCTCTTTTTCACGCTCGCGTGTGGTTTCTTTTCTTGTTTCTTTTCTATCCTCAGGCCCTCGTCAAGAGGCACCTTCAAGGAACCGTCGCTATGTGACTTATGGAGCAATTGCCCTCGTCTTTATCGGTATCAGCACCGCGCTCATGATCCGCCTAGTCAAACCCCATGGTACGTTTACACCTCATAGAACTCTTTTTAACTGCACCGCGAACGCTCAGTTGTCAGCAATTGAACCATTGATAACAATTGTATGACGAATCGTTCAGAAGGGCGGGATAGATGGGCGTGAGAGTCTTTTATTTCCGGGAAAATCTCACTCTTCGTTGTGCTGTTATCGCTCGAATAGATGAACCACCAAAGTCGCCACTTTCCGATAAGTTGACAACACCCGCCGTGTTCAGTCATCTGGAAGAGCTCTATGCGATTGCATTGAAGCACAACAACTCGCGATCGGTCACCAACGGATACATGGCATCGGCCGACTATGTCCAGACACAGCTCCGGAAGAAGGCACACAAGTACTGCGACATTTCGACCCAAGAGTTCAAGGTCCCTGTGTGGTCTGAACTGGAGGCGCCCGAGTTGACCAGTTCGGGCATTGGTTCTATCGACAGCCATGTTCTCTACCAGAACAAGGTTGACTTTCAGAGTGAGTCAGCTGGATATACCCGCCAATACCGATCCATTTGTTGTCACACGACACAGGAATGGGAATGAGTTGAGATTTTGCCATGGATGACGCCACCCACGCAATTTTTTTTTGAGGTCCCGCTAACTCAATTTGGTCTGCTTTTTGTGTGTCGTTGCTTTCACATCAGACTTCAGGTATGGAGGTCCTTCGGCGACGCTCAAGAAGCAGTCAATCCAGGGTGTCGACAACAATGGCTGCTCTCCTAAGGACCATAGGAAGCTCAAGGGCAAGATTGCTGTCATCCAGGAGGGAGGACCCTGCGAGCTCTGGGAGGCTGCCTACAACGCCGAGAACGTACGTATCATTCGTCTCATTTTATCACGGATAAATCGTCGAATTGCACGTATTGTACCTGGAGGGATCAGGATCTAACGGTGCATTTTCTATCATGCAACTAGGCTGGAGCAACAGGAGTCCTGTTTTACAACAACCCCAAGCGCAAGGCATTGTTGTTCTCTCGGATTCGCATCACGGCCTGGAAGGAGGGCGACCCCTTAATTTCGATCCCCGTCTTGTCAATCACCAACTCGCTTGGATCGACTCTTCTCCAAAACCAAGACAAGGTCGAGTTGAACCTGAAGACCATCAACAGAATGACAGTCGAGCCCACCATCAACGTTCTCTGCACCACCAGAGGAGGCGATGACAATGACACCATTGTCTTGGGAGCTCATCTGGACTCTGTTCCCGAGGGACCCGGTATGGTCGACAATGGCTCTGGCTCGTCGTCTTTGTTGGAGATCGCACTTGTGTTGGCCAAGGACAATTACAAGCTGAAGAACAAGATTGTCTTTGGATGGTGGGGTGCTGAGGAGATTGGACTCTTGGGATCGAGACACTATGTCCGCGAATTGGTCAAGGATCATGAGGCCAAGGACAAGATTGCGATGAACATGAACTTTGACATGCTTGCCAGTCCCAACTATGTCCCCTACGTGAGTGCCTATGCCAAGATGTCTAAGCTCAATATGTTGACCATGATGCCTTACAACCCATATCTGACCAATTGACGCTATAACTATGGAAAACATAGGTCCATGATGGCAAGACGGCACCGGAGGCATTGGTCGGACCATCGTCCAAGATTGACCACCTGTTGATCGAGTACTTCGATTCAAACAGAGAGGGATACGAATACACTGATATGACGGGAGGAAGCGACTTTTTGCCGTTCCTTCTCGAAGGCATCCCCTCCGGAGGATTGCTCACGGGCGCTGGCGAGAGAAAGACAACGGAGCAGCGGACTCTCTTCGGAGGCTTTGCGAACGCCCCTCTGGACCCATGCTACCACCAAAGGTAACGACTATGACTGATGTTATATCTGATAGGAAGAAGTGAGAGGAGGGAGGAGTATGAGAGCAACAGGCTGGCGCCTATTTGTTGTTGTGTGTGTTATTTGGTTTTGGTATGGCGACATGGAGAGCCGCATGGCATGTCTGACTTTACTGCAAGGGATCGCGGAGTTTGGATAAGTGAAAACAGCAAGTGAAAGCAAACCAGCAGAAGCTAACCACATCTGTCGCCCATTTCCCACATCCATCCGCTTTAACATATTAGTTGTGATACCCTTGAGAATGTTAGCAAGAGGGCCCTTGGCTTGATGGCGCAGGCTGCGCTGCATGCGATCACAAAGTTGGGCAAGGCCGAGAACTTGCGTGAATGGCTTGCCAACACCGACGCCGCCTTATTGTAGGAGTTGGCGTAGGATATTGGGAAGACTGTATTATTAAAATGACTCCAGAGCGAGAGCGAGAACTATATCTATCTATCGTGTTTTATTTCGTTGAACAAATTTGTGAGAAGAAAAGACAGAAGATGGAGGAGGGAGAATGGAGGCTCTTGTACATCATGCAGGTAATGTTGATTTCTGTTGACCTTCTCTTCGCGAAAGCTGGTTGTGATATGAGAAGAGAAGACGTATCCATCAAGGCACTTTGGCATATACAAACAAAAACAACAACACGGCGGTCTGTCTTTACTTCCAGGGAAGCAAGCCCAAGGATATGAACCAATGGAGTCCGTCTTTCATTTGCTCAACAAAAGCAACGCGACCCGCTCCTTGGCGAAAGGTTGTGTTGTTTGGCATCCTGCGAAAGCATTTTAATTGAGAAGGGGCAGGCAGGGGTGTCCATTAACCTTATCTTTCATTGCCCCCCCCCCCCCCCCCCATAGCCGTTGATAACCTCACCGCAGGCAGTCTCATTTCCATCTTTCGTTTTTTTGAGAAGGGCGCTCTCCTTGTGTGAATTTTTTTTTACGCCACATTTGTGATTTGTGAGCATCTTCTCTTGTTTTTTTTTATTCTCATCAGACGTAATTGGGCTGTCTGTCCTGGATACTGGGTGACTAGGTTGCGTCGCGCCACTTGAGCGTACGCACTTGTGTGTCTCTTTTTGGCATCCTCTCCCACCCTCAAGGGGAAAAGGAACACGTCCATCCCTCTCAACCTTCCGTGAACAAAAAAGCTACATGAGTGCCAAAAAAAAAAAGACAGAAAAAAAAGCGATGGCAGTGATTGGGCGCATGAAAGATACTTTCTCATGAGTAATCCCTGGGAATTAACCCTATCCTTTTTCTCTCGTTTATTTGTGAAGAAAGAAGAAGAGGGAACAGAGGATGAGCAAATCGGCTTGCCTAGGGGGTACTCCCGGATGGGTACTTCCTTCTCTTTTCTCGGGGACTGTATCCGGATAAGATTTCGCACCCGAAAGTTCATTGTGCATAGGGAGAGAGGAATAGGGTGGATAGGAGCTCACCGGGCACTGCAGGACATGCCAGGACATGAAGCTGCATGCATCCGTACCCTCTTTGCTTATTTTCTCATATTCTCTTGTCATGCACCTGAGCAAATGAACTGGCGTAGAGCGAGCGAATGAGGGAGTCTAGAGGCAGGGTCTGTTTTGTCACGTACTCTTGCAGACTGAGGATGAGACTAGCGCGTATCTATCTCCTGTAAGCGTATGCAAGTAAGGACGAGAGAGCCATGGGTGAGAATTGCGGAATCGATGGAAAGTCCGGAAGGAATGCGAATGGATGTTCCTGTCCATGGAGGGGCAAAAAGGTAAGGGTTCAAAAAAGTGGATCACAGATCTGACTAGTGACTTATCGTAACAAATATCCTCCATCTCAATTGAAAGAATAAAGAGAGAGAGAGAGGGCTACTCTATTTTTTCAATCTCCCCTCGTTTTCTTGTTAATCGGCGAATTGCAATTGTGAAGAGGGGAGTCCCTGAAAGAAGGAAGGGAAGGGAAAGCGAAGGAGCCCGACTGCGCCGTGGGTATATTCGATTTGGGGCATGGATTGACAAATTATAAGGGAAGGGATGATGTACCATCCTCTATTTTGTGAGAACATGAGAGATAGCCATGGTGAGGAGTGAAAGCGACGATGAATCAAAGGCGTGTCTAATGAAGGAGTGCAGGATGTATGATTTGTGAGTAAAAGAAGATCGGCCCCAATTTTTTGTTCAGGACCATTGAACCTAGAAGAAAGAGTGAACAAACCCTACTTCACTCTTCCTCTTTCATTTTACCCCAACGATCGGCAACACGACATATCACCCCATACGTCCGTGTTCATGTTCATGTTATGGACAAAGGACCGTTGGGGAGGGGCACGAACAAATTAGGAACGTGGGTGAACAGAACCAATTGAACACCAAGTAACCACCAACGGCTAGTACCAACAGAGCGCAAGAAGGGTAAAGTCTGGCCTTGCTACATCCTATGCATGTTTGTTTTGTTTTCTGTTGTGATTGTTGTTTTAATTGGGTGTTGTTAATATTGCGTTTCTCTGGGGTCCTACTTTCCCACAGAGCATCGTATTTCAAAATGCAAAGGTGGAAAGAAGGGGATAGGGCGCACCGACTAATGGCTCTGATGTGAACAAACACATAAAAGAGATTAAAGAGGAAGGGAGGGCTAGAACACGGCTATAACAACTAACACACAACCCCAGAAACCAACTACAAATCCAAACAGTGCATCGATAAAAACATGTGTGCCTGCATCAACCTTGGAGCAAGCCTAACTAATCGAACGAACTAGTGAACAAACAACAACGAATACATGCAATGGCGCAAATGAGGAACCACTGCAAGGGTGGGGGCCGCTTATTTTTTTTTCTCTTTGTTTCCCAGAAGCAAGAATGCGCTGCGTCAGTCAGCCGGTACCTGAACAGAGATAAAGGTAAAATGCGTGTGAGTGTGATGAGTGCGGCCAATAGGAAATGATCCAAAAGTCACTCGATGTGATTGGTCAACGGACCTCAGGGAGCGTGTGTCTTTTTCGGTCCCTGAAGGTGCGAATGGTGTTAGTTCGGGGCTGACGGAGTGAAGGTGTATGTAATACCCATGTCAACATGAGAGACATGGACAAAATGGGATGAGGAAATTCGACCTCAAGTCACCCTGTTGAGAGTTGAGAGCACTTTTCTCGTTACTCTTGAGAGCAGTTCACAACACATCCCCTACTCTTACTTTTCTTCATCATGAGAAGGGAAGGAGGAGGAAGTTCTAGTTCTCGGTAAGAGATAGAAAGAACTTAAACAGGTGGGTGGTGCCAAGCCTTTTCAATGGAATGAACGAGAACAAAAAATAGCAAAGCCACTCTGTACCTGAGAATGGACCCTTGAATGAAAGGGAGTATGTATGGGTTGAAGTGCGGTAGGACATCATGCTTGAGCATGGGCAACAACAACATCGACCAAAATAAAAAAATGGACGCGATCGAAAGTAATGAAATTAAGAAAAAGGGACCGAGAAGACTAAATGGACGAGCCAGGGGGTTGTATTCTGAAAATAGAAAAATGGGACCAAGGAAAACAGCATCAACAAACAGCAAACAAGTGGGTTGATGTTCAACAGGACAGGAGGGAATGAAGTACAGCCTCTTTTGATGAAAAGAAGCGACCAAGAAGGCTCGGTGCTGTTGTTTTTCGTTGCTCTTTGTAGACATATGTCGAATGGCGCCATGTTCTGCGAATCCATTTTCCCAGGCGGACAGACAGACAGACAGACAGACAGATAGAAAGTAAAACAAACAAGTACCGGTAGAATAGACACACCTCAACGACAGAAAAGACATGAGAGAAGGTGAACACGATAATAACAATGCAATTCAATTGTCATCTATTGTTGGGTGCTGTAACGGTTGCAAAATGTGAGATTGAAGTAAGTTGAGAGCATTTTTTTTACATTATGATTTTCTATTCCGTTTCCCTCGTCTCTTTTACCTCCAAATTGCGCACACGAGTGCTCGCATGGTGTGCGAGTAGACTTGACTGTTAACCTCTTATTGCTCAAGGGCAATAGTCGAGAACAACAGTCCGGCTCGCCCCTTCTCACTCCCTAAGGGTTGCCCTTACGGCTCACCAAGGTATTCGTCTCCCTCTCTTGTCATGGTTGTCTCGCTAATTGTGAGGAACAATGGCCAACTACACAACATCATCAGTCGAGCAACAACCGAGAATAGCAAGATGACAATGTCCTTGATTCCACCCTCTGCCCCCCATGTCACGATGCTCTCTGCTAATGGTCACTCATGTTAGTCATTTGAATGTAGTAGTAGAGCAGGGATACAAAAAACGAGATACCCCTGGCTGCATTCCAGTCAGTTGTACATGGATAGAGAGCCGCTTCTTTTGCCCACTCTTGGCTCCCCTTTTACTCTTGCCATCTCCTCGTTGTTTCTATTGCCCTGATGAATCCTTGTCCCCCTACTGAGCTACCACTCCCAAACCCGTACATTCGTTCCCTCGGTACAAGCCTGGTTTGTTTATCGTTTGTGTTTGTTTGTACAGTCCGTTGTACCCTTGCTCACCACTTTCTGTTGTTGTGAACGGGCTCACCCATCTCTCTTCGAATAGTAGTTGACCATACAAATAAGATTTGGACCACTGTAATGATTGCTCTCGCCTTCGAACAACGCGCATCCGAGGACAAGTGAAGGGTAGACTACTCAATCTGGCCCCTCTTCTTTGGCAAACACAAGCACAAGGACAACATCAGGGCGCCTTCCTTGCCTTTTCCATCCTCGCATATACTCATACACTCTCAAGAGTAACAGCTCAACAGCAGAACGGCCACTCCGCCTGTCTTTGTCCCTTGCAGTTTCCAGGGAAAGTTCTCGCGATACCATGTACCTCTCAAATCCCATGTCACTGTCTTTCCCTGGAAAGCCATCCCCTCATCCTCAACTTTACCTTTAAATACCAGGGTCACTCCCGCTACTTTCTTGCCTTTTTTTTTTCTTCTTTAGCCTTCAAGACTCTCTTCAATTACTTTGCCCTCCCCCACCCTCTCCTCTTCACCCACCACCCCCTCCCCGCCTTTACGGTAACCCCCATCCAGTCTTCTACAGACATCACCACTACCAACCCCTATCAACTTTCAATCCCCTCATCGATTCATTCATCAAAATGAAGGTCGCCGCTATCATCTCTGCCCTTGCCGCCGTCACCTTGGTTTCCGCTGGTACCTACCACGACCTCGAAGGCCTCGTTGATGCCAAAAACGTTGTCCCCAACAGATACATTATCGAATACCACGACAGTTACAGCCACTCTGATGCCAGAAACGCCTTGAACTCCCGCAAGGTCGACTACAAGGTCCGCAACGAGTACGACATCTTCAACGGAGCTGCTATCACCGTCAACTCCAAGCACGACGGCCGTGCCATCGCTTCCCTCCCCGGTGTCAAGAACGTCTGGCCCATCACCCTCCACTCGATCCCCAAGATCCAGAAGAGCACCGCCAAAGCCACCGACCCCGAGGCTGTCTCCCTCCACCACATGACCGGTGTCGACATTGTCCACAAAAAGCTCAAGTTGACCGGTAAGGGCATCAAGGTCGGTGTCATTGATACCGGTATTGACTACAAGCACCCCGCATTTGCTGCCAAGGGCGCCACCGAGGGATGCTTTTCCCGCTATGGCAAGGACTGCCGTGTCAAGTACGGTTGGGACTTTGTCGGTGATGACTACACTGGCGGTAACGAGCCCAAGCCCGACTCTGACCCCATGGATTGCCAGGGACACGGATCCCACGTTGCCGGTATTGTCGGAGGCGATGCCCGCCACATCACCGGTGCCCATGCCCCCCCTCAGCCTTTCGTCGGTGTTGCCCCCGAGGTCACCTTGGGAGCCTACCGCGTCTTTGGATGCGATGGTAGCTCTGGTACCGATGTTCTCCTTGCTGCCATGGAGAAGGCCTTCAACGACGGCATGAACGTAAGTTTCTTCATTTCTTAATTGGATATTTTGATGAATTTTCAGGGGTAATCAATTCTAATAATATGTCTATAACATAATATTAGATCATCAACATGTCCCTCGGAGGCGGATCCTCTTACAAGGGCAACCCCACCGCTGCCCTCGGCGACAAGCTCGCCAAGAGGGGCTTGACTTTGATCGCCTCTGCCGGTAACGATGGTTCCGAGGGTGTCTGGATGGTCGGTAACACCGGTCTCGGTGACGACTCGACCTCCGTCGCCTCATTCACTAACGCCTACGGCCGTTTCCAGACCTTCAACTATGCCGGTGGCAAGTACTCGTACTCCCCCGCCGCCAACTTTGGCACCGTCATCGATCTCCCTGCCTCCGCCACCTTGGTCCCTCTCTTTGACAAGGCTGGTGTCCTCCAGGACGGATGCGATGCCGCTTCTTACACTGGTGTCCCCGTTTCCGGCAAGGTCGTCCTCGCCCTCGGTGACTACACTCGCTGCGGTTCTGGTGCCCGTGCTACCATTGCCAAGAACGCCGGTGCTGCCGGTCTTCTCACCGCCACCACTCCCGTCGGCATGACCAACATTGGAGGCATCGCAGGATTCCCCATGGCTTCCATTGAGAATGCGGCTGGCGATGCCATTCTTGCTGCCTACAAGAAGAACGCCGCTGAAGTCATTGCCTGGTCCAAGACCCCCTCAGATGTCATGGTTGAGGGTGGTGGTACCATCTCTGACTTCTCGTCCTATGGTCTTGACGGAGACCTCCGCTCCAAGCCCGATCTCGGTGGTCCTGGTGGAAACATCTTGTCGACCTACCCTCTCGCCAAGAGTGGTTACGCCGTCTTGTCCGGTACCTCGATGTCCTCCCCCTACGTCGCCGGTTCCCAGGCTCTTTTCTATCAGGGCAAGAAGAACGGTCCCCGTGGTCTTGAGACCCGCAAGATCTTCAAGAACACTGCCACCCTGACCAAGCTTTGGAAGGGCAAGAACTTGGTCTCTGCTGCCAAGCAGGGATCCGGTCTCATCAATGTCATGAACGCCCTCACGGCCACCGCCACCATCACCCCCGACCACGTCGATCTTTTGGACACCGTCCACTTCCGCAAGACCCAAAAGATCACCATCAAGAACTTTGGCAAGAAGACCGAGACCTACACCCTCTCGCACACCCCTGCCGATGCTTTGAACTCGTACTACGACGGCAAGGGCTACCCCAACCCCGACATCAAGTTCGAGGAGGACTTTGCCACCGTCGCATTCTCCCAGAGCAAGGTCAAGATCCCCGCCGGCAAGTCTGCCAGCATCACCTTGACATTTGCCGAGCCCAAGAAGGGTGATGCCAAGCAGTTCCCCATCTACTCTGGATACGTCATTGCCACCCCCTCGACCGAGGGCTCCCCTGCCGTCCACATCCCCTACACCGGTCTTAAGGGAGATGTGTCCCAGGTTCCCATGATGGACGTTCAGCGTGGATACCCTAAGCTCAGCCAGATCGTCGGCTCTAGCATTATTGCCGCCCCTGCTGGCAAGACCTGGGACTTCAAGAAGGAGACCGCTGTTGTCTTGTACCGCCTCGGCTCTCACTCTCCCAACTTCAGCGCCAGCGTCTACGATGACAAGAAGACCTTCAAGGGCTACCTCAGCACCACCGATGGCCCTGCTTACGGTTTCGCCGGTCGCCAGAAGAACCTCAAGGATGGCCAGGTTGTCCAGGCTGGTTACGTCTGGAACGGCGAGGTCTTCACCTCCAAGAACGCTACCGCCCCCGTCGCCCTCCCCTCGGGCACCTACTCCATTGTCGTCGCTGCCCAGAAGAAGCTCACCAAGGGTGCTTACCCTGCTGACTTTGAGGTCTTCACCATCCCCAACGTCAAGTGGTAAATTATTCTTCATGACACACAAAGTAATTGATTAGATTCTTCCTCACTTTTTTTTTATACGGAGAAAAAGCATTATTAAAAAGAACTGTATACCATCGTTTTCGTATTCAAAAAGTCGCCTCCCTTTGTTTGTTTGCTCCTCGTTTGCAATGAGTGTTTTGACAAAGATCGTGTAGGTGTTTGTGAGTTGATTGAATACACAGAAAATGAGCTAGGGTATTCACGTTGGTTTGAATGAGTACCAGTCGGTTAGACGCTCTGGAGGAGCAAAGACACCACCAATAGGAGTCCTCTGGGTACTCACCAGGCATATGGTCAAGAGAGATAATGTAATTGTGACGACAATAAGAAGCACGGAGATAATGGAGAAAAAGCGAGAAGCTGAGGTTCAAAAAGGTGGATGTATTTTGCTGACTCTGTAGGAGGGTGAGGTTTGATAGAATTCTGCTCTTGTTCTCGCATTGGATGAACAACAGTCCTTACGGTTTGCGATTCAGGCGTTTGTTGCTTTTTCTCTTAATCGTAGTCTTGACAGCGTCCTTGTTCCAGATAGCCATCACCTTTCTTAACCTTCGGTGCTTAAAATGATGATCGGCGATCCAGGCGCGTGAAGTCTCAGTCGTTAATTCAAGCACGTTTCAGGCACGAGAATCCAGGTACGGAGAGGGACGGCTATCCTCCATGTCATTTTCTACGCTTTTTTCTGCACGTTGTGCTTGGTTTTTTTTATTGAAGTACGGTGTTGGAAATCTGCCTGATTTTAAATCAGTCACCAACAGGCCAGCCATAGGGCACGCTTGCGCCGCCTATCGAAAGGGAGTCATCAGGTTAATGTTCCTGGCACCGCGATGGTTAGAAAGTGGTGACGCAATGCGATATCTGGCCCAACTTTTATTTTCGCAGACTAAACACCACACACACGTCCTCTCTCTCTTTAAAATGAAAAAGAAAAGAGATATGAAAGAGCAAACGAAAAAGAAACTATCCCTTTGCTCTTCCTCCATTTCCATGTCCTTCTTTCACATGTTAGTTCTTCAACCTCTAACATAACCAGATCCCGCATCCACGTTCATCACATCTTAACACTTTCGCTAAATTTTCCAGCTCTTGCGATATTGCAGATTTTTATTTCGAGATCAACTGTTCTCTTTTTCGTTCTTGCCTATAGAGCGCGTAAAGTCATAGCGGACTATTCCTTCTCAACCGTGTTTGACTTTCCTAGTTGATCGTGTTTTGTCACAGAGTGTTGTTGCAGTTGTTGATAAAGACGTGTTGTTGTTATTGCTGCTGTTGTTGTTGTTGTTGTTGTTGTTCTTGCTGCTGCTGTTGTTCTTGTTGACCAGTGACATCACTCGAGGGCGAGTCGCGGAGATGCGTCGAGCACATCGCCATCGAGATTCCACAAAAGAACGTGACGAGATCCAACTACGACTGTAAGAACCGACGTGATTGAATAGCCGTCATCTTTCCACTTCTGGATCTCTGCGCTCTGCGCGTACTCACGAAGCTGGTCCTGAGGTCCAGACATAATCCATTCCCTGATGGTCAGACCAGCTCGATAATTGTCATTCTTACCGATCCTCAAATCCAACACCTCTCTAACATCGCGAATATCTGCAAGGACATTGGCCCTTTGCAATGGTGATCCGGACCCAATCTCGATGTAGTCAATTTGGAGGGATTTCCATTCGAGAACAAACAGCCGCTTTTTCAACGGAACGGATATCAACATGTCAATTCGACCTGACTTTCCTGAGGGCTATTAAAGAAATTGAGAAACCAAGTATTAGTTACTCTAATACTCTAGTACTCTAATAACACTTCACGACATGACATGACATAAATCTTTCATACCTTGGTAACGGTCGTCTCGACGCCAACTTTCCGAAGGGATGGGTGAATATTAGCCAGGAGGGTGAAGCGCATCGAGTTACAGTGATCCTCCTCCTTCTTTTTGAAATCACGGGCTCCGACATCGTGTTGCTGCATACCGCGGGCGTATAATCCGATGATCCTGTCGATGTTTCCGGCATCGACAAGCACCCTAAACGCGCCATTCACATCCTCCAGGCTTGCTTGATGCCTTTGCAGAACAGCTCTTCCAAATCGCTCGGCAGCCACCAAGTTCGGGATTCGTAGTGGTTTCTTGCGGGTACAAAAAGTCAGTCCACCAAGGTGCACCATACACGACAGCCACGCCGCCTTGGATTTGGCGAGATCGTCAGCCTGAAAGACATCAGGGCAAATATATTTTTTTAAAAAAAACGGCGTTATTAGATGATTAAGACACAAAAACAACAACAGCCGCAGCAACAACAATTAGTGGGCTATCTCGAACATTACCAGGCTTGCGAGAGCAAACGTTTGCCTAATGTCGTCAAAGGGGATCGTTCTTTTTTCAACTTTCTTGCCTTGTTCGTTTTCGCTGAAGAGTCCATCCTCTAACAACTTCGTCGCCACTGGCAATGACGCGAGTATCTGTAGTGATTTGGCAGAGACTTCAGAGTTGGTGACTGAAAGAGGATTCCTCATCGGCTGTCCCTCCACGAGGCTCTATAAACGCAATCAGAAATCAGAAATTGAGAGAAAGTAGCGTGTATGTGAAGAGATGTTAGCATCAAGTAGAGATATCCACCTCTAACATGTTGTGAAGGAAGATTACCTGCAAATACTCGAGGCATGTGTTTGTGTTAAATGTCAAGAGTCCTCTGCCGCCAGGAACGAAATTAAAGCCGTTTAATGGTCCTTCATGATCTTCAAATGCTTCTTTGCTTTGGCAGTGGAACCACAGACCTTTTCCAATGCCAGCGCAGCAACGACATCTGCTTCCGTCAAACCACAAAAACCCGCAAGCTCTGGTTCCCATGATACATATCGAGCCACGTTGAATCCGGACGTGTTGTCGGCTAAACATTGCGGCAAGACACCTGTAATATAGCACTTTGAGATGGCACTGCCGAGACCACTCTTCACAGCAGCCCAGAATCCCTTCAACAGGCTGTCCGGCTCGGCCCCTTGCGTCGGCTTCCAATGAACACTGTCATTCTGGACAAGGTACTCATTGCTGTAGCTGTCATATTCGTCCGCCATGAGGTAAATCTGACGATAATAAAAAATGGCATTGTTAGTTTTGGTCACAGCGAACTTGCGAGCACAAAAACAGCGTGACAACGCCTATGCACATACTCCCTTGATCTTTGAAAGGGGGTCCTCGGGATTTTCGACACTGGTGAGAATACGATGTACAACATTCACACATGCTATTAGACTTGCCGAAGCGTCGTCCTTGATAAAGTTCTCGATGAGATCATCGGCCGACCTTCTGAGATATGGTTCATAGGTTCTGTAGAACTCCATGATCGACTCGTTCAGCATCAGGTTCAAGCTGTGTCTGGCCACGTTCCTGTTTTGAGATCGATCGACAGCAGAGAAGTCAAACTTCAAGACAAAGTACCTCCCCGGAAACACACGGTTGTGTGCCACGTGCTCATCGATGGCAAGGCCCTACAATTAGAAGAGGAGGTCAATAAGCATGCAAGGATACACTGCAAATAGATATGATTGGTAAAAAGACAGGAAATGACTTACTTCAAAGAGGAGTTTATAGTCCGGAAGGTGTTCACGACCATGGAAATGTGCCAATGTACTCAGTCCAAGCGACTTGCCTGACCTGCGGGGACGAAGGAAGACAAGAGCAGGCTCGTGGAAGGACTCGATAGCCATGATGAAGGCGGTCTTGTCGAAGAAACAGAAATCTGCGGACTGACGTAATATCTTGAAGTTGCTTTCAGAATGGACGGGGAAGCTTTTGAACGCGCCCTGATTCCAGACAAGGTCCCCAGAGCGCCTATCGTATTGGACGACATTCAGCGGGCTCCGCTCGTAGCCTAGAAAGAAGTGGTTCACTGACAGCGTAAGCAAAAAACCTTATCGAACATAACTCTAAGACAACCCTGGTAACAGGGCCTACTTGCAGGTCGGACAATCACTTGAACCGCGTCCGTTTCGGCAAACATGCCATGCAGAGAGGTAGTGTCGCTAATCTCATCTTCTACTCCAACAGTGACGCCTGGCTCTGTGTTCAAGCCTACTCCCTCGGGGGCCTTGTACAGAGAGAGGGTGCTGACGTCCTGCGGGAGACGGTTAGGCCTTGCCATTTTGACCTTATTCTTGAAATCACTACCTGAGTCGTTGCCATTTATATCAACTTCAAAAGACTTTCTCTCGCCATCGATCGCACAAAACACTTTGAGTGGGCGCAACTGGAGCTATTAGGCGCAGCCAAGGGATTAGTCTCTATGGTTACAAAAAATAATAATCGAATGAATACTATTGAGATGAATGAGAAATGCTTGCCTGAGGGAATTGGAGACGTCTGAGATGAGACCCAGAGAGGGTACGGACTCTTTGCGCACGAAATACTCCGGCAGACAACATGGTAAAGGAGTGTAGCGAGTGGAGGAGTTCTCGTCGACTTAGCTCCTTTTATTCGCAGTGCTTAAGGGTAGTCGGACTACGATGAGGTCACTGAAGAGGGCAACCGCCCGGCCTGCACAGCTATCTAGATCCACCCGAAGGAAGACTTGAACATCTCGAAGTGAAAAAAGGGAAAGAAAAAAGCTACTCTAGCTACCGACCTGCATGGCATTTGCCTTGCACTTGGGTTACTTGGTGGCCGCCGCCTTGCCCTTGGTGGTCGTCGCCTTTTGCTGGGCCATGGTTGTCTTGGTGCGCTTGCTACCCCTCTCCTTCTCGGCAATACCATCCTCCTCTGCCCGGCGCTTGCGACCAGCACGACTACCAATGCTGCTTGCTTTTTTCATCGAACTTGGGGCGTCCTTGGGTTGGGCCGCTGTCTCGCATCTACGCTTCAGCCAGGGGCAGTGATCGTCCTTGTAGACCGGATGCAGATAGAGTGGCCGCTGCTGCTGTTCGACATGGCTCCGGACGATATTGACAATTTTATGCCTTGCCATCACGTCCCAGTGTATGTACTTCTTGCAATGGTGGCAGTACTGGCGCCGGATGCTCTATGTCTGGCCGACAAAGTTCTTGCGGGTGGGACACTTTTTTGGAGGTATAAAGCTCATGAACTCCAACGACCAAGTACCCAACCGACTGGGCCCACGCAATGAAAAAACAAGGAACGAGAGGGACATGTCATCTAACAGCAGTAGCTAGATTGGAGCACTACAATCAACAAGCAATAAACAGACGAGTTGTTACTTTCTGGATGAAGTAGGATTCGAACGTCCCATGCAAGGATGACAGCCTGGATGTAGAAGTGAAGCGGACCATGCCGATCCCTGTAACGACCTTGGCCTCCCCCTTATCAGTTTCGTCGGGGGTGCAGCCAAGAAGGCACTTGAGATCGGCAGTAGTCTTGAACACGATGCGCAATTCCGTCAAAAAGTCGCTCGTGCCCGAGGTGGTGGTAAGCAAACGATCTGGCAGCACATCGTTCCTGTAACGCTTGGACTTGACCGAATTCAACTCTCAAACTTTGTATGCAAGGAGCTACAGCTGACGTCCATCCGTCTTTATGGATCCGCACAGGAAATAGCCCTTTTCCTGGTAGGTCCGGGGATCGAAACCGTCGCCGCGAAGGGTGTATATGGGCACGCAACTCGTCAGGCTCGACAACCCTGACGGTTGCCGCGATGCCGGGCCTCCTTCTGTTGCCCACACAGGCGATTGCCATCAGGGGTCCTTGGATCGACGGGAGCAATGAGGCGCTGGATCAGAACGCCTGGTGTTTGAAACGGCAGCCAGTCCTTGATCACGTCCGCTTGCGCCAGTCGCCGCTGGTCCTTGCAGCCGATGAGATTCCTGAGGATGGGTGCAGCTCGTCCGCTTGTGCAAAAAGGCCGCCAGCTCGATCACGGTGAATGTCATGTATCCATTCTCCTCGGGCGACAGTGGCGAAAGACGCCAAGGCCGGCCGGGTGTGGCATTAGCTCGCAAAAAAGCTGGATCGCTGGCTTCTTTGCCGTTAAATCTATAGCTTTATCGCTCGCCAACATTTTCTTCTTAATCGTCGTTTGAACCTATGGCAACACATAGAGAACGAGTGATCGAGTTAGAATTTGTCGTCCACACAGATGACAAGAACGAAAAATAATAAACGAAGAAGACGGTGCGTTACCTTTTCCGACAACATCTTAGCTCAGGGTTTGTAGGGCCTCTACAGTTCAGCCGACAGCTGCGATGCGACCGATCGAACCACAAAACCCGGCGTGTACCCCTTGACACCCTTGAGCATATCCGCTTTGGCCACTTGTGACTTTTCCAGATGCTGTAGACGACTATTAAGGGTGTTGACGGCTGACCCGGTTTTGCTCTTGCTAGGCAAGTTGCCCTAGTACAGGAAGATGAGGAATGAGTGGATGAAGGGCGTATTGGATCCATCGTCTTGGCCGTCCCCAGAGCTGACATTGTTATTGTCGTCGCTCATTTCACCGGACGAGAGCCGAGGGCACAGGCTGTCGAGAATAGATTGGTCTTGCTGGCTGATATCTGCCACAGGGACTGCAGGTCGTGGGGCACCAGGCCTAGGTGGAGGACAGAAGAGATCCTCCAGATACAGACCAATGAGCATCTAGAATTGCCGTTTAGAGTCGCATGCCACTCGGACTGCACCACGGATGCACTCGACGATGGCCTTGGCGATTAGGTTGTTCTCGACGGCGGCGCGGACATTGGAGGATAGGCGATCAAGGTCCAGAGTGACTATTGGGTGCTCAAACGACAAGGTATTCATCATCTCCTTGCGTCCAAAGCGGTTGTCCTCAAGGGCCTTAACTTGATCAGCCTCTACAAAATATACTACACCGGTACTGGAGTCTTTCAGGCTCAGGTCCGATAGCAACAACAATAGCGACGACTCGTGGAGTGACCCGATTTATTTTCATGGCACTGGTCACTGCGCCCGCACATACCATCATGTAGGAAGAAGAACTGGATCTGTCCTGACCTCTGTGGGCGAATGGTGTCAACACGACGATGGTTGTGAAACACGAGGATCTTGCTGAAAGGGTATTGTCGTGACCACAGCCTTCATGAAGGTAAACCTACAACATCCATTGTTTCCGTTACTCGCATAACTGTACCAAGTAGCCTTTTAACTAGCATTAATTTCTTTATTCGTGTAATTACTATTAGGTCGGCACTACATTTCAGAGGATATCGAAGCTGCGTTGAAGTACGCAGCGGATGGGTTGCAGGAGCATGGAGCTTCTGATGATCTGTCGAACAAGGCATGGTTCTCGTTGTTTCTTTGTAAGCTCGGAACATTCAACAGGGGCATGAGGCAATGCACCGATATGTTGAGACTGGCACTGCGAGCGTGTAACGATAAAGTCATAAAGGCGAACAGGAGGAATGCCACAGAAGTTGTAAGAGTGGACATATATAAAAGTATTTCTTTATTCTTGACTTCCGTAATTAGGACATCATCCCATATTATCTGGTGATTGTTTGCCGCCACCTCTGGGCGAAATTTTCTGTCGCATGAAATACAAGTCGTTCTTTTGCAAAGTCGGATTTGATTGCTTTGTCAGGATGGATAAGAGTGCTTAAATGCCCTTTACCCAGCGGTGATAGGAGATGGGCTGCTATCAAGGACAATGAAGTTGCACGCCGAAGTCAAGGGCATTACTGTCAGTCGAGTATTGTTCCTGGCTCTCTTGCACCCTCTCTGAACTGCCGCATTTCCGCCCAACCGCCCAAAGAGTGACTGCTTAGCCACTTCACTCCATTTATTTCAACAGCGGCCCGTTTCTTTTCTCTCACTCTTCCTTCATCACACACTAACACGAACACACTCACTACAAGGCACATAACGACAATGGGCGCATCAGAAGAAGCACGGCTCAAGGACGCCATCGACTACATGAAGGAGGCCGACAAGAAGTATGACCTCTCTTCCATCTCACTCTTCACTACCATTACCATCCTGACTCTTTCGACTGTTCACCCATCATCCTTGTTTAACTGTGCCATGAACGAATGACCTAACGCCCTTGAACCCTCCTCTTGTCTTTGTTCCCTGCAACAATAGCACAGAAAAGAGCTGGTTCAAGAAGCCCGATTGGGACATCGCAGCACAATACTACGAGAAAGCAGGTAGATACACAGCCACCCTTGCCTCTCACCCTTTCCCTCTTTTCCTACTTTTCGCGCTGGCTGAACCATTTTGTCAATTGGAAAAATTGCGCACCATCGTCATCATTTATTAATAGCCCATGCCTTTACTCCTCCGCTCTGTCGTGGCGATCCTCTTTCCTCTTTGACCATTAACCCTGCTAGGCCAAGCATTCAAGGCTGGAAAGTCATATGACCAGGCTGTTCAGGCGTTCATCAAGGCGTCCGACGCTATGATCCATGCCACCAGGTACATATATCATCCTACCCGCGTTTCTTCCTCGTTGCGTTGTTCAATTGCTATTATCTCTCTGGTTCTAACATGCTTGTTCATCATGCTTTTCCACTTTTCAGTTACTTCATGGCTGGACGCGCATTGGAAAACGGAGGCAACATCGCGCTTCAGAACTTGGGTCAGCCCGAACGCGCTGCTGATATGTACAAGCGTGCCAGTGAGCTTTTTATGCAGAACATGACACCCGACCGTGCCGCAGAAATGTTGGAGAAGAGCGCCAAGTATGTCATCAGTTTCAGCTCTACTTTGACCAAGACATGGCTATTCGCGGAATTTTTTTAAACAACTGGCTGACATTATTTGTTCATATATTCTTTCTCTTCGTTAGGGCTATGGAACCCATCTCGGTTGACCAGGCGATTGAACTGTACATTGGAGCTTGCAACATCTACGAGGGCGAAGATCGTGCTCGATACGCAACCGACACCTTTAAGAGAACCATCGCCTTGCTCGTCAAACACAAACGGTACGTCAATTGGACTCGGCTATCGCTTTGATCGTTCGGTGGAAATCGTCAACGCAGTGAATTAATGCCTCTTAACCATCTACTGGAAAAACAGATTTGAGAAGGCGACAGAGATTTTGCAGCGTTTGGGCAATGTGCAAAAGGATACTACCAACAAGATGGCATACTACAAAACTCTTTTGAGTATCATTATCGTTCAATTGGCTGCTGGAGATGAGGTCGAGGCCGGAAAGAGATTCCAGGCATACTGCTCGTAAGTGCCCTTTTTCACTCCGCCAATTCACTGACGACCTTGGAAACGCGTTATTCATAGTCAGTCATCCTCATATTTTATAACTTTCGTTCTGTTATACAGGGTGGATGGATTTGTTAAGTCGGAGGAATCAGCAATTGCACATCAGATGTTGGACGCGTTTGAGCACCGTGATCAGGGCTACTACAACCACGCTGCAGGACTCCAGCATGTTGGGTTTTTGGACAATGAGATTGCTCGCTTGGCCCGGAGCATTGTCATCTCGGACGACTTGGTCTCGGGAGGCGGATACGTTGAACCTAACCAGCCACCCCAGCAGCAGCAATTCTACCAACAAGGACCTAACCAGCCTCCTCCCCCATCTGGACAGTACCAGCAGCAGCAGCAGCAGCAGCAGCCGCCATTCCAGCCACAGCAGCAGCAATACGACCGAAAGGACGTCTACCAACCACGCCCTTCTCAGCAGCAATTTACTCCTCAGCACCAACAACAGTCGAGCGGAGGATACGACATTTCGCCACCTGCACCAGGCCCACCCGCATACTCTGACGAGAGGAGTGAGTCTGATTGGCGCGCATTGACCGAGAAGCCTGCGTCATCTACGAATTCGCCAGCTCCTCACCAGCCCCATTTGCAGCCTTCGCAGATGCACCCTGGCCAGGCACCTTCGCCTTCGCGCCAAGAGCAGCAGCGACAGCAGCCACAGCCTGGTGCTCCTCCCAGCCGTAACTATTATGAGGATGACGATGATGATGGTCTTTTGTAGATAGCCTTACTTGTATGATCGCATGCTAAAAAAAAAAAAGTTCAGGTAAACCCCTTCTGGTATGTGATCGAATGTTACTTTGTGTCATTCTGTGATATTTAATCAAAAGCAGTCAGCCAACGGGCGGATCCCCCGCCTTGCTCTTTTTCGTGAAATCTCCTTTTTCGAGCTGCACTTTCTTCTTTAAACATCAACCTCAGCAAATGGTACACTTGGAAAAGGACGGCATCAACTCACAGCCGACAGCAGGTTGACAGAAATTACAATGGAGTCGCAGACACAGACTCCGAGTGTCACTATGACGCCCATTGCTGCCTGACTGATCTCTTTTCGGTTGCATGTCAAACCATAGGCAACACGGACACTTGCGGGACGACTGTTCAGTCACAACAACCAAACTCTTACAAGAGCTGCTGCTGCTGCCAGCAGGCACCCAATGATTAGACCTGCAGCTGCAGCAGCAAGGATAATTGCCGGATCTCTCCACCGTCAATCAGCCATGACTGCAGGATTCTCGACTTCGACAAAAGTAGAGCGGGCAAGGGGTCCTGTGGCGGCTCAATATGGTCAGCCGACTTGGATGACTCACCCCCATCTTATGAAGGAAGGCGAGAGTACGTTCCTTTTCTTCGTCACCTCAAGTTGCTGTTGTTGTGGTTGGAAGGATATTAATGAAGGTATGGCAGAAAACTGGTCAATCTGTGGAGCTAAATGATACTTCCGCCTTGTTGTTCACTCGTAATTAGTCACCCCGGGATTGAGCGCACAGGAGTTTGAGCTCAGGAGGACGCTGTTGATGCAGAGCTTGCCCAAGGGCAGTATTGTCATCTCGACCAGTCATCGCACACGGTTCATGACCAATAATATTTTGTAAGCGCGAAAGCAAATGGAAAGCAGACCATGGCTGGATGACCTTGTTACTTTTAGCCGAGTAACTGATATGTACTTTTTACTGGTTCTCTTTTGATAGCTACCCGTTCCACCAGCATACTGATTTTTACTACTTGTGTGGTATGGGGACAAATGTCATGAATTGTGAAATTGGAATGGTACATGGAGCAAGGGTTCAATTCTGTAATACTTATCCTTCGTTCTTGTGTTTTTGTATCATCTTAGGATTCAATGAGCCGGATTCAGCATTGGTGCTTGGTAAGACGCACTGAACAGGACGGGGTACTTATTAGGACGCAACAGAAGTATCAGACGTCTCATATCAGCGACGTTATTCAACAACTCACCATCTGCCCCATGCTTTCATGTGGTCACGGATTGTACCCGATATAGAAAAGAACGATTCTCCAAAGGGGTACAAGATGACCATGTTCGTAGCCCCCAAGAATGCCAACATCGAGATGTGGGAGGGAGCTAGGACAGGAATTGAGGCCGCCAAGGAGGTCTTTGGAGCCGACGAGGTATACCGATAGTTCATGATGGATCCTCTTGCCTGACGGGCACGGTTAGAAATTTGGAACTTTAACGGTTTTCTAATACTTCATGTCATTTCGCTGCAACTGTGTAATAGGCAATTGATGCGAATTTGTTCAGGTACAGGATCATTGATATGGCCAGTCGCTACGAGAACGTGTACTTTGACTACCCAAGCCCGTCGATGTTCATGCCTATGGACATTGCCAAGAAGTTGCATAACAAGCCAGGTATGTCTTCAATATTTACACCACACTTTTTGTTGTCCCCGTTGTACCACCCCTTTCGTTATCACAGCTGTTTACGTTTGAAACGTTTTTTTCTTCGTACCTTCACACGTATCACTCAGTTTCGTTGATGACAAGGATGAAAAAGGTGTTTGGTTGGGGCGATGCTAAACCAACTGTTACTACTTTCGCTTTTGATTCTAAACCGTTCCTGTCTAAAGATTCGGATGCTATGGCGACCACCAAGTCACTCTCGCCTCAGATCCAGGAGATGCGTGTCGTCAAGTCTGAAGCTGAGATCAAGATTATGCGCCAGGCTGGTGAAATCAGTGGCAAGGCCTTTATCGAGGTAACTTATGAACGACTGGATTTACGCAAAGGGGTTACATGGCAGGAGAAGGTGAACCTTCGTCTCCATGATAGTTGATTAACTCGTGAGCCCCATTACATTTTCATTCTGATAGACGATGAAGTTCACTAACCCAAAGAGATTGGAGCACCAGGTGTACGCTCGCTTCGACTATGAGTGCAGGATGAGAGGTTCACAGATGATGGCCTATGTGCCTGTGGTTGCAGGAGGATCAAACGCCTTGACGATGCACTATGTCAACAACGACCAGCCCCTGCACGACGGCGACTTGTTGCTGATGGATGCTGGTGGAGAGCTCAACGGATATGCAAGTGATATCACCCGTACCTGGCCTGTCAATGGCAAGTTTACAGAGGCCCAGAAGGATCTCTATGGTGTCGTCCTCCACGCCAACAAGGAGTGCATCAAGGTAATCTACGGGATTCATCGTGTTCGCGAGAGTACTGTGTAATGAGAGCAGCAATTGACCTTGTGTATACTTTTCTTCTTGTAACTTGTCGGAAATAGCTTTGCACAGAGGAACATGGTTTGACATTGAACCAGATCCACGATGTGTCCATGCGTTTGACCAAGGATGGACTCGCTCGTCTCGGAATCAAGCCCTTGCCACACGTACGTTGCCTCTGTCTTTCGATGTTTGCAGTCAAGAGGTTGTTGATGCCACCAAATTTTGAGGGTCTCAATCCCATTTTCCTGACAACCTTTCTCATGCTGTGAAATAGGATGTGGATCGGAGGTTATACCCTCACCATGTTGGCCACTACTTGGGCATGGATGTTCACGATACTGGCGATATTTCTCGATCCCGGCCTTTGAGGGAAGGCATGGTCATCACCATTGGTACGTTCTACTCGCTGTGTTTATTGGTTAATATTACGCGTACTTGTCCCAAGATGAAGCAGTGAACTTACTTTCCCTTTGTCAAAATTCCCTATGATTTTGATATTAGAACCTGGTCTATATATTCCACGGGACGCAGCGTACCCAGAAAAATACCAGGGCATCGGTATCCGCATCGAGGACAATGTCGCGATCGGAAAGACAGTGCCCCATGTCCTGAGTGTCACGGCGCCCAAGGAGATTGTTGATATCGAGTACTGCTGCGCCTCGTCCGCCGAGAGCGATTAAGGAAATAAAAACTATAGACCACACCACCTAGGACGAGAGCTTTTGCATGAAGGAAAGTGAGATGGTTAGGGAAGAGCTTGAAAAAGAGATAGTCCGCAGTTTCGCTTTGTTTCTTTGAGCCCCTCACGATCGTCTAACCTTTTGTCGCCAATTGCACAGTCGTGATGAACCCATTTTGGATTGAGAACGGCATCCGGCCGTCGATATGTCGTCATATCACGATTGCGGATTTTATGCAGATTTGCTTTGCTTGTTGGACAAAGTAGGTAAGAGGATGAGAAAAAGGAGGGATCTTCGATGGCCATAAATACTCTGCCCAAATTCAGTCCTTCCTCCTGCTTTTTCTTCTTCACTTCCAACATTCCCTAAACCACTCACACACACAACAACTCTACAAAATATGCCATTGACGATTACACGTTTCGCACCAGAGAACCTCTCATCGGCAGAGGTGACCAAGTCCTTGACCTCGGACAGTCAATCGGCATCCTACAAGCTTGAATACTTTGATCTCATGGGGGTTGGCGCCCATATTCGCGATATGCTGTCCTTTGGTAGCGCCCAATGGGAGAATCTCCCCCTCACCGTACACTTAGTTATTTCGCCCTCTCTTTTCTTTCTCACAACTTTGTTCCCATCCATCATTCATATCAACTAATGCTGCACCTTTTCGCCTTTTTTTTTTTTTTTTTTTTTTTTTTTTTTTTGCAATGGCATGAAGAACTGGCCGGCTGAGGTGAAGGCGCCACTCGGAGTATTCCCCGTCCTCCACATCAAGACTGCAGATGGACAGGAGATCCGGCTTTCAGAATTAGTTGTGATTGAACATTACCTCGCCAAGCAGTTTGGACTCTTGGGCGAGAATGAGTGGGAGGAGCTTCTGATCAAGACCTTTAATTCTTCGTCGGTGTACCTCCGTGAGCGACTCACTTTGCGTGTTACTTGGTACATTCATCCCACTTCTTTTGCTATTGTTGTTGTTGTTGTTGTTGTTCTTGCTGGCGTGCCAACAAGAAACAAAACGTTGCAGCGTGGGAAAAATGAGTTTTTTAGGACTAACAAGAAAGCTGAAAATTGTTGCATGGGATATTTAGGTGCTACAAGGAGGTGCAGGAGAAGGCATTGGAGACGTTCTTTGAGAAAGAGCTTCCACGCTGGATCGAGACACATACTAAGCACCTCAAGGACAACGGATCCAACGGCCATTACGTCGGCAACAAGGTAAACCGTCAAGAAGCGAAACGTGATAGACACCCAAATGTGTATACATTTTTTCGGTCCTTTGAACAGGCAACAAATGAAGAAAGCAACTGTAGGAACTAACTCTTTACTTTTCCAATTGAAAAAAAATGGTAGTTGTCATTGGCGGATTTGCAGACGGCGAATGTAATCGACCACCTCAAATTTCTGCACAAGGGCGACGAGATGGTGGACAAGATCAAGCAAGGGTCGCCCGAGATCTGGAAGGTCAAAGAGGCCGTTGATAGTGAACCACGGCTGCAGACCTGGCGTCAGTCTGAGACCTATAAGAAACATGCCTCTCTCTCCCAGGTCGTGTATGCTCATGCAAGCATTTAGGATGTGGGATTGCGTTTTTCTGCGGCATTTGTATTTTTCACTCTACGGCATTCTATGTTTCTAGGAAGGATTTTTTCCCATCCATGATGTAGTGTTCTGAACCCCAAAGTAAAAACGAAAGAGAAATATAAAAGAGGGCTCTCTTGATGGGTCTGTCGTGATTGCATGTTGTTATTCTGCTCTCACAGCTCTTTTCTCTCTCACTTGAACATATACTGTACACACAAAGAAGAGAATGAAGAGGAAAGAGGAACCTTGTTCGCGTGTTGGTTTCAACCAATCACCGCCCCGCAAGTGTTTGCCTCTCTTTTTTTTTCATCAAGGGCAGAGAAGGGAAATGTCAAGTCTCTCGCTCGTTTGTTTCCCCTGGACACAAGCTGTGAATTATTTTTTCTCACCCCAATCCAGTCCCTCCCCCCTCCTTTCTTCCTTCTCTTTCTTTTCGTTCTTTTCATCATCTTCTCGCTCTCTCTCTCTCCTACAAACAACAAAACAAAAAAAAGATGGCAGCAGCACTCGCATCCGCATACCCAAAAGTCCGCTCCTGGATCTCAACAGCAACCTCGCCTTCAACAACCCACGCCTCAGGAATGCTCATCATCCTCGGCATCCTCGCTGCCGTCACTGACGCCCACCCCGACCACTCATCCTCTGCTGAAAACACCTACACCCACGACGACCAGGACCTTCCTCCTCACCTCCGGCAGCAAGCCGCAAAACCTGTGGACGAAGCCAAATCCCAACAAGACATGATCTACTACATCGCCCTCGGTATGCTCGTCTCCCAGGGCCTCATCCGCCTCTTCACCTACATCTCTAACCGCCGCGAGGCTGCGGCTTTGGCCGCCCGCAAGAAGGATGATGATTTGGCAAGGGAGAAGCGAAAGGCTGACCTCAAGACCCTGGCCGATGCGTCGTCGCCTCTGTTGGGTTCTGATACTGAAGATGATGATTATGAGGAGGGGAGTGAGTCCGAGTCTGAGTCCGAGTCTGAGGAGGAAGTTGAGGAGCTCGAGGAGGAGAGTGAGGTTGATTCCGAGAGCGAGACTGAGATTCAGCGCCGTCGACGTGTCCTTGCCGCTGGTGATGCTGAAGTCGAGGAGTAAAAGTCTGGTTGCTCTCCCCCCAAGCTCAAGATATACATACAACAGATAACATGATCATGCAGAAGGATTACAATGGGGGTCTGCTCAACGGTCAAACCAACCAACCAACCTACAACAACAATATGCAGGAGTGAGGAGGACAAATGGAGGACAAAAAGGAAACAAGAGGAAGGGACAAGAACAAACACTGGACAATGGACCTCGTTTTCCCGTTTGCGCCACCACACCACTCTCTTCTTCCCGTCCTTACCGTCTTTGCCTCTGTTTACTTTTTCTCACATCCATGAAATAATACCATCCACTTTGCTGCTTCTTTTTTCTATCCTTCTTTTTACTTTCCTTTTACTTTCCTTTTACTTTCATACTCCATCTTCTGGTTACTTTCTTTTTTTTTTTTTTTTTTCTTTTTCTTTGAATACATCTACAACACCTCCCTCACCCAGAAAATAAAAATGCTTCGTTCAAACAAAATCAGAATTCCTTACAACCACCCAACGCGCACTGCCTTGTGTTTTTTTCTTTCTGATTTTTTTATTGGTATGTGTTGTTGCGACTAAAAAAGACGTAGTCTTGGAAGGGGTGTCGTGAGTCATTTTGTGTGAAATGAAGTATGGGAGAGGGGCAAGCAAAAGACAAAAAAAAAAAAGTTGTGTGATATGCAAGGAACAAGAATATGGAGCTTGCTATCACTTTTTCTTCTTTTTTTTGATGGAGTATTCAGAAGGGGGGAAAAAGAAAAAGAGAAAGAAAAAAGGAAGCTATTGCATTTTTTTGAGGTCGTTTCATGTCGTTATTTTGAATTTTTTTGGGATTCTTGAAGGGTGGGAAGGGGGAGTGACAAGTTGGATATTGCGATATGGGATATGAGATATGAGATATTGGGTGCTAACTTGGTCGTCGTTGACCCATGTTGTTGAAGCTTTGCAATTGCATCAAAACAAACGCAACAGAAAACAAAACAAGCAAGGAAAAGAGCGAACATCAGCTATAGTACAAATGGAGTTGATTACAAAGAAGAAAAGCAAAAGGAGAAAACAAAAAAAGAAAGAAAGAATATAGTAGACAAAGAAGCACGTAATGTGTCCTTTGCTGAAGAAAGGGACAAAGGCGACTCCTCTGCAAGCAAATCAAGCAAAACACGAAGTACAAAATACTTTAGGTCGAGATGGCAGATCCGGCCATAGCCATGACGCGTTGCTGCTCCCGAAGCTTCTGTTGTTCACGCTGCTCGCGGTGTTGCTGAAGATGCTGCTGAAGAAGCAAGGATGTGCGCCGGCTGACTTTGGGGCTAGTCAACAGGGAACTGGGCGACGTTGCTGGGGATGATCCCAGGCGAGTGCTGTCCGATCCCGTCGTGCTGGTGCTGATCTGACTTCCTTGCCATGAATTGCGTCCTGTGCTAGGGGTGGTTGAGTATGAAGGAGGTGGTTGCAACAGTGGCGTCACAAGCGACCGGCAAGAAACCAAACGCGCCTCCAAAGACTTGACACGTCCAACCATGTCTTGGACGACTTGGACAGGGTTGTGACCTGGCGCAGGTCCTGTAGCGGCTCCAGCTGCTGTTTTGGCCGCTGTTGATCCCGAAGACGCAAGTCGAGACGCGGACCTTTGGAGGGCACTGTTGTTGGCAAGACGCGCCCTGAGCGACGGCATGGCCTCATAGTTGCTTCCGATCGATGGTCTTGGGGACTGTCCTTCCGCCAGCGAAGAAGTGCTGCCGTTGTAAGAACTCAAGCTGTTGTTTGATCTGTCCAATCCTGACTTCTGGTTTGCCTTCATAATTTCCAGCTCGACATTGGCATCTAGTATGGATGAATATTGCGGAGCAAATTATAAGGTTAGGAGCTGCTGCCATTGTCTCTCATTCATATGGCTCCCTTCTTAGGTATTTCCCGCGCCATTGTGTCTTACCTCGCAACTCGTCTTTCAGTCTTTGGACCTCCTCTGAGAGACTGGCCTTGGTGGAAACCTCATTCTCCAGAATCGCCACACGTTCAACCGCAGCATCGTACTTGGTCGTGATTTCCTGCATCGACCACGTGGCAGCTCTGCGTTCACAGCAAGAACAAAAAATGGTGCATAAAAAAGGTTGCGGAGTAAAAGGCGAAACGAGTGTTAGTAGAATATTATCATGACCTGCTAGTCTGTGAACCATGAGAACTTCTGTGCCAAAGGCCCAAGGTGAATGGCGTCGCACAAGACACAAAATATTCAAAATGGCATGTGAAATAGGAATGACCATAGTGAGGCGCAACTTGGATGAGTGTCGTATTCAAGGGCAACATACCGTTCTGTTTTCTCCAATTGATCGTTCTCCTGCTCCAGTTCACGCCTCGTCTTGATGAACTCGGCTGTCTGCTGCTTGAGCACCTCCAGTTGGCGTGAAAGCTGATTGATGTTGGCATTCGACTCCTTGACTGCCTGATGATATTTTTCCTATTGAACAACGATGTCAACAAACAAGAAAAAAGAATGGGTCGTCAGGATCGGGTACATCACCTGTCATACTCCGAGTATGAGATTCTTTCTTCGCACAGTGCTAATTTCCGACACCACCCCAACCATTTGTTGATGTCCTTGGGCCACCCCTTTTTCTCCTTCCTCATGCTCCTGTTAGCACGAAAAGATAAAAACAAACAGAAGTGGACATAGCTGACAGGGATCGAGTCATTATCGATGTTTACATCACAGGGCCAACCATGATTCATCCTCAGCACTCTTATAAGCGAATAGTCATGTCGATGTTTGGTGGCCCGCCCGCTCCTGTTCGTTGTCGTCATCAGGCATGCAAGAAATTGTTCTTATTACCTTCCAGTCTTCGACCTCCTGCTTCATGGCCTCGTTCCTGATCCTGATCTCGTTGTATCTGCGTTCTGTAGAGTCGATCTCCTTCTCCAGTTCGTCTTCCAGCTCTCGGGATGAGAGCTGAAAGTCCTCGAGCATGGCTCTGGTTTCGAGCAATTCATCTTCATTTTTTCTTGCGAGGTTCTTGTAGTACTCGAGCTCATCCGCAGCATTGGAGAAGCTATTATTCATCGTAGTAACAATAAGAATAGAGGCGTCAATGCATCGGAAAAATGTATGAGGTAAGGGACAAGGAAGGAAAATTCATGCCGCATGGCCTGCCTGATGAAATATAAGAGGAGAGTGAAAGGGAAGCAAACAAGTGAGTGAGAGCTGCGTCAGGGTGCAGGTTGCCCGTTGGAATAGTCCGATGCCACGCTATCAGACGCACGAACACCGTCTTTATGAGCAATGGACACGGACTCTTTTTGCCCTCACATTTCCACACAAAGAGGAAGATAATCTCCTCATCTCTCTTTTCTCCCACCTTTGCGCTCTTTTCATTATGTGAAGATGTTGGGTCATGAAGGAACTTGGCATTTTGTTGTAGCAATCCTTTTCCTCTAAGAACTTTATCCTCTCCCAATCTTTGCACAATATCAATTTATCATTATCTGAGAGGCTTCCTTCTGTCTTGCCTTCTTTCGGCTGAGAAAGGAGCAGTTGATAGAGACAATGAAGAACAACGATTGTTCGAGGAAGAGCCAACGATAGAATAGTAAACTGGGAAGAGAGGGGTGGAAAAGGTGAACCGTTCGCACCAACAAAAGAAAGGAGTATATTGAACAATAAAGAAAAATGAGCCTTTTTTTCATCGCTCTTCGAGAGCGGAAAGGTAACTAAGTCCACTCAATTCAATTTCCTCTTCCCGTTCCTCCGTCGGCGAAAAAAAGAAAAAAGAAAATGGCCATGCGAGCCAGCTTCAAAAGATACTGTGCAAAAGCAGAGGCGCCACTCAGGCACATTGGCTCAGAAAGTGAGCTAGTGGTTCCTACTGGGCGTGCGTTCCAGAGAGGGTGGGGGGACGCAAAAAGGGAGAGAGAGAGGGAGACAGGGAGAGAAGGAGAAGGAGAAGAACAGGAGCCGAGACATACTGGCAAAAGGCACCTCCAAGCTGGTACAGTGTGCAGGCTTCAAAAGGGTCAAGAGGTTGTTGCGAGGGGAAAGGAGAGCAGAGCCCAATGAGAGAGTGAGGATTAGATGTATATATGTTTGTACTGCCATGGCACTCTTTGCATTCATTCATTCACTGTGCTGTTGAATCGCCCTTGTCTTGGCAGTGAAGGAGTCTGGACGGAACAAGTGCAGAGGAAGAAAAGTGGCAACTCCGTCCCTCCGAATGACACAGACAGCAAGACGGACAGGTTAAAGCTTTTTTTTCTTTGTCGCTGTCGTTGTTTTTGGCTTTGCGTTCCTGGTAAACCACATCCCTGTTCCACACATAGACTTGCACCTACACCACACCACATCCCAATACCATGCACTATAGTTATTGTTGATGCTATTGTTGTTGTCATTTTGTTATTTTTACTACTACGGCTGCTAATTTTCCCCAAGGACCAGCCCCCCAACTGAGTGAGTGACAAAACAAAAAGGAGTCGTGAAGGGGAGTCGGGGTGGGGTAACGAGGATGTGTTTGGGGTTGTGCAAAAAAGAGCTTGCAACAAAGTTTTTGTGTGTTGTTGCTCATATCAGAGGTTAAAGGGAAACAAGAAGGGAAAAGGTGCATCGAAGAGGGGCCAACTGGGAGGAAAAGAGTGTTTGATGAGGGGGCGGAGTGTGTGAGGGTGTTTAGGGGGAGTGTGAGATGGAGGAGGAGTAAGGGTAGTAAAGTACCTTTGGGGTTCTTCGGACATGGTCGAGTATATGTGTTTGTGTGTTTTCCTGTCAGGAAGGGGAAGGGGAATGAGTGAAGGTGTTGTGGGGAGTGAAGAGGGCGGGTAGTGACAAGGCACAGAGACAGAGACAATGCACAAAAGAAAAAAAAGGGCGTACAGAATAAAAAGAAGAAGAGGAAGAGTGGACTCGGAACGAACAATAAGAACAAACGGAGGAGGGAGGGGAACAAAGAAGAAGAGGAAGAAAAAAAGGAACGGTGGAGGAAGGACGGGAGGAGTAAAGAAGAAAAAGAAGAAGAGGAATTTGCATACTCAAATACTAACAAATGAACCTCTCTAAATGTAATCGTTTTGTCGAGAACAAAAATTTCTTGTTTTCTTCGAGTGCTCGAAGACGCGCGCTTGTTGAAACTCCCTGAGAGCTCTACGGTCGAATGGTAATAGACTGAACAGACAGCATCATATCAGGAAAATATGCACCCTATTTACACTCTTTTTTTTTCTTTCTCTTGCTTTTCTACAGTCGCAATCTCCTCCAGCCCATCATGCCCAAGAGCAGCGAGGCCGATGCCCTCAATACAGACCTGGATTCTGTCAGCGCCCAGGATGGCAGCAACACCACCGGCCCGTCTTTTTCTCGTTTGGTTGAGGGTGTCAAGAATCTGTTCACAGAAATAGAGAAATAAAGACGCTCGTTGGGCATTGCGATGTATGCACTTGTAGGCTTAATCAATTTACAGAGGTTGCATCAACCTTTCATGGCCATGGTCCTGTTACGGTGGATGACATCTAAAGTAAAGAAAAGGTTCAAACTACGTATGAGCCATACAGAAATAGCACATCTCTAACACGACGATCCTTGTTAAACCTTTCAAACCATGCAAACCATGCAAACCATGGGAGCCATCGGAGCCATTGCACGCTCAGTGTGCTTTGTATTTGGTGGCAAGAAAAAAAAAGAAAGAGAAAGGCAAAGCAGACAAAAAAGAGCCTGAGGGGGAAATCTTTGTTTACATCTTTGAGCCCTTTTATCCATCTGCACGCCTCACAACCATCATGCCCATTTACTCCGCATGCGTGAATAAATAGCCATATTTATTCTCGACAACGAGCGACTTGCTCTAGGGGAGCGTTGAGCAGCAGTTGAATGGAGGGATGGCATAGGTGGGCGAAGGAAGAGAGGTCGAAAGTATGACGATGTGGACGATTGAAAAGAAAGACAACGAAGGTCGCATTGGAAGAACTCTATGGAAAGGAACACGACACTGATGGTCCATGGGCATATACACGGGTCCAAATATTGATGGGATGTGGGCACATGCAATGCTGTATCCATGAATACCATGGCCATGCGCAAGGTGGAGCAGATATCGTTCTGTTCAAATTGACATGGCATCTTTTCTCCTTCTTCTTTCTTCCCTTCACAATATATCTCTCACGACTCATCATTCCCAGCTACAAAAACAAAACAGTGCTGTGTCTTATCTCGATGAACTCTCATCCTTGTTGAATCACCTGTTGCTTTTATCTGACGCTGGACGTCGCAAAGTTTCAGGTCATCAGCCATAAGACACAAGATAGACATACATATCAAAGATTCTGTCGCAAAAAGAGATGCAAGACCATTTATTCAAAGAAAGTAAACCGCTAGGTCCAGCGTGATCCAGTGCACAAACGCACCTTTTGAGCTATCGCTTGAAGTCGGCCAGAAACAACGAGATCCGAAAGTCTGTGACTACTGTGGTCGACTTACTTAAGTAAACGAACAACTCTTTCTGACTATTTGCTACGAGGACCCGTAACCACAAAAAGAAAGGAGTAAGTTGAAAGAAGGAAAAAACAACCAAAATGCTTCGGCCACTAGTATTTAGAAAAGGCCACTGAGTTGGCCAATGGTAAATCGAACACGACTGTTTTTCAAAGCGAAATGGAAAGGAGCGAGTGAAAGCTGAACTTTAAACGCGTGTGAGCTGAATCGAACAAAGCAAAGCAAAATAATATGATAAGTGAGGCAATTGGCACCTTCATCGTGTTCTACGTGGCCTTCATGGCGAGCTGTGGATGAAAAATGGGATCCAAGAACTTGTTGCCGAGTTTCGAAAGCCTTCAGCAAACATCCGAACTGATCGTGCACACAAAAGGCATGAACAGGGACTGAGCTGATCCCATCACCCATCAATTAAAAGGCCAAAGGAGATTGGTGAAGCCAAGATCGTATTCACACCGATGCCTTTAATAAAACAGAGCACACAGGATTATAGTGAGTAAAGCCATGTAACCATTCCACATCAATGGCCTTTGTCTGAGGGAATCGCCAAATCCGTTACATCTCGTTCGCAACCATTGGTCAGCTACTACCTTCGAAAACGCGTACGTTCATTGGCACCTAGAGGACACGACCCACACAACCCATCATATCCAGGCAGTCGAACCAAGAATGAAACACGTGGATAGTACCAATGAACAACATCCTCGGCGTACCGACTGTCAAGTGAATCCATCCTTGACTCGAGAATATTTGGATGTCAGCACAAGGTTATCATTGCAACGATGGACGAACTAGGTTTCAAGGTTGCATATCTCAACCCTCAAGCAGGACCTCAAATCGCTCGATGTACTGACGCTGACAATACGAAAGCCCAAGCTGAACGCCTTCAAGCGATTATCCAGGGACTATCGGACAGGGTCCCTTTGAGGCATTCGATCGTCGCGACCAGGATGGCGAGTTAAGACCACAGCTCTCCCGAAGGTCATCCAGTCGATCCATCGTCCCTGACATACAATTGCCAATCGGCCAGGATTCTTGGGACAAATAAAATCGTGGGCTCTACGACATCGTTTGATCGCCCCTCTTCTACGAGACGATGGGTACTCACAGCCTCGACAAATTCGACCCCTACCCATCGATCTCCCTCCACGGCACCGGCCACTGCGGACGTGTCTCCAGGCGAATTATCGATACCGAATTGACCAACATCGATGCCAGCAACTGGTGCGGCGGAGCCTGCGCGACTCAAGGGATCTTGAACCATGGTCATCTGCTAACCTACAGCAGAAAAGGTAATAATCGCACTGCACTTCCAACTGAGAGTTTCTCGACTGGAGCCTCCATAAAATTCTTTGCAGTTCATCGAGTTTGTTCAACTTGCCACTGAATCGATGAACTCTTAGGCCATTTTTTTCCTCCAAACTGGACTACGGCACGCAGCTGTGCTTTGAGAAAATCCAGGTTTTCGATGTCGTCCATACTCCTCGTTAAGGCTCGATACACCATCAAGCCAAACGCTGACATCTGCTCTGTCCAGAACGAAACGGTAGGTAAACAAAAACCATGATACTGATGTGCCCACATCTACTTCTCCTTGCGATCTTTCTTCCTCTGAAATGTAACGTGCGCAAACTCATCCTCTTTGTTGTTATTGGTGATTAGATAGGACATCCTGCCTTGCTTCTTGGCTGTCATTCGCAACCCCTAGACAATTCGTCTTGGGCGCCTATGGGTAAAATGACGCCATGGTATGCCTTCATGCTAGCTTCCTCCCTTCACTTTGTCTCGTTTTGTCAATAAAAAAAACACAGGTCCACGCTGCGACTGGCATTCTCACACTTAAAGAAATGGCGAGGAATGGGAGAAGCGATAACCTCGTTATGGAAGCCTGATCCCATCGAGAGGCTAACTGAGAGTTCGCATTAATCAAATCATGACTGTTCTGCGCCTCCAGAAACGTTGGGAACTTGGGAAGGAAGGAAGCAGCATCATTTGCATTTTCCCCTTCCCCCTCTTCTCTCTTTCCTTCTCCTTTTCCTTCTCCTTCTC
The DNA here is from genome assembly GCA_019671135.1 of Linnemannia hyalina. Taxonomy (NCBI): domain Eukaryota; kingdom Fungi; phylum Mortierellomycota; class Mortierellomycetes; order Mortierellales; family Mortierellaceae; genus Linnemannia; species Linnemannia hyalina. The sequence goes on from JAHRHY010000027.1 coordinate 256,914, forward strand.
CCATCCCAACTATCCCTCTGGCCACCAAGCCAACACTGCAAGTCACTATGAGTCTGAAAAGTCAGCACCTCAAGCCCCGGCATCCATCTCTGCCAACTTTATTAAGTACCAGACAATCTTCGATGCCGACATGCTGGCCTATATGTACAAGGTTGTCTACAAACCCAACCGCACTTACACCCTTGACCAGTTCAATGGTTTCCCATCGTTTTACTTTCGCAGTACTGGCCATAGCGGATGTCTCCTTAAGTGGGGAGTTGACACTGGGCCGACCAGGATCAACTGGAACGATGGGGTGTGAAGTGGCATGGTGCGCGGCGCAGGGGATCCTGAACTATGGGTACCTGCGAGTATATAGTGGAAGAGGTGATTGTTGGAATGAAACATTGACATCACCAAGCGCCTGATTCCGAGCGGCTTCCTTCAAGACCAGGAGTCCACAAGGTAAAAATATTCTCTTTTCGACTCTACTCAAAATTGCTTTGTTATTCCTGTTTGACCAGACTTTGGTTCTCACACTGTGCTTCGCTGGGGATTGTTGAGTACAGGCCACTTTTTCTCACTTGATGAGGAGACCGCTTGAGAAATGGCAAGTGGCAAGACTTTTAGGGCAGACCCGGAATCACCCTTCCTGAGCATCTTTGTTTGTATCGCCAGGAACCCTCAATACGAAGTTATCTATCCTTTTGACGACTACTATTCTGTCCAGAACGACGACGTAAGTTGGTACATTTCGCGTTTGCTCCTACACATCGCAATATCATGTTCAATCATTCTGAAAAACACATCATCGTGTTTCTTGTCTCTCGGTATTCCTTCCGATGATAGGACATCTTGCCTGTCTACATCGCCATCGTGCGCAAGTAGAAATGAGGCAGCGTTGCTCCTTGTCCTCTACACCAGGATGGTCAAAGGATGCCTCCTCAGCGCAATCTTTTTCTTGCCTTGTACTCGTTACTCTTTCACATCACCATCACTGGTCATTTCGGCCAAGCCTTTTTTTCCTTTTTGCACAAGAGTAGTGATGTCAGGTTGTTCAATAAAACACTGTCGCACTGTCACCATAAGCAATGCTGTGGTTGACAGTTCCCACAATGATGCCAAGGTCAAAAGAAGTAGTGATAACCTCGCGGCAGATGCTTGATTTCATCAAATGGAGTGCTGTGAGCTCAGGTTCCAATGTGAGATCATCAGCGGGTTGTGGAAAGTGAGCGGGAATAATATTATTATATCTCGTTTTCTTCCTCTTCTCCTCTCTTTCTTTTCCTTCTCCCCACCCCCAACCACCCCTCTGAGAACCGGTACAACATAACCACCATGAGCCTAAAAGGTCAGCACCTCGAGCCCCTGGCGCCGACCTCTTCCGAGCTTCTACAGTATCAAGCTGTCTTTGGTCCCTACAGGCTGTTGAAGCTCTACAAGATCGAGTTTCGAGGTGGCAAGGTAACTTATCTATCGCACTATCCCATCCAAGATTCACCTTACTTCACCAGTTGCCATATGAACCTTCGCTCCCTTATGTGACACTAAAGAAGAATGTTTATTGGAGTTCTTTGTTTTGGAGTTGTTGAGCAGGAAGGGGAAGGAGGACATCAAAATGCACGTTGTAATAGCAATGCCGTGACGAACGAAAAGAAAAAAAAATGCAGAACAAAAAGAAACTAGTGCTGATATGTGGTCATTAACACTGACAGAACTGAAGAAAGCGGCATATTTGTATGTACAGATTGAGCCACCTCAACAGGGAAGGGAAAAAGAAAGCGAATGGGTATCAAAAAAAGAAGGGGAAGGCAGCGTAAATGGAAGCATTATGTACAAGATAGGTGGGAGAGAATAAAAATGGAAGGCATTATACAACAACCCCGAACTCCAAACAAAAAAAAGGGCGTAAACCATACACCTCAACTCACTCTCGAGTTCAGAAAAAGTTGAACTTGCTCAGGCTTCTCGAGTGATGCAGCTTTCCGGGCTCAGCACCCACAGACTTTGTGTACATCTCCTCATCATCCAAAACATGAGTATCTGTGATGGCTCGGGAGATGAAGGGGTCTGGCTGGATCATGTAGGGCTCAATCTGGAAGTGCATCACCGTCGAGATCACCTCCGTCAACAGACAAAATTTTTGCCAGTGGATCGACCCATCCTGACGGAAATCCCTGTTGCCCTCACTAATCGACAACAAGTCTCCCAAATGAACGCCGCTATCAAAGGAACAAAACAAAACAATAATTAGTTAGTCAATTCTCTCAGCACTTACCAATGAATGTGTTTCGATCGAGCGAGAAGAGAACGAAAACTTACAGGTAGGGAATGCATGGCAGCTTCTGGGCTTTGAGGGCAGCGCGGTATTCAAAAAAACTACGCTCAGAACTCATCAGGCGCTCGAGATCCTTGAATGTGGACCAGATCTCCTTACCCCGCAGCAGCTCGCGTGTCTGCATCAAGCGATGAATCGACGATGTGTTCATCGCCCCAATAATCGCCATGGTCGTGTTGAAGTTTCCCATGTCGCGTAGTAGCTAATGCACCACAAGTGATGTAAAAACGGAAGCCGTTAGATAACGGTAAACAAGTTTGACTACAACCAAACAGAGTAAATATATATGGTGTGTGGAGGACAATATATTACCTTGGCAACGGAGATGAACTTTTCCATCATCTTGGCCCTGTTCTTGACCTTGGCCTGCGACAAAATCATGGTACCGACCCAAGACGATATAAAGTTAAAATGGGCGATGCATGCTTGGAACGCTGCCGATCCCTTGCTTGTCTTCCAGACCTGGCGCAGCATGTCTCTTGGCTATATATCGACCGGTAACAGAGAACAGACACGTCAGTAAATGTTCACAAAAAGCCGCCATATCCTAACATCAACGCGGAAAGTGGTGTTACCTTGAGCTTTCGGAAGAGTAAAAACTCGATGCAAGTAAGCTGTGCAGCAATAGCTCCTTCAGGGATTTCAAGAAACGACATGTTCATCGCCAAATAATCCACAGGAGGTGAGGGCAATGGGTTCGCCTTTCCTTGAAGTGGGTGAACACCACCAGCACCAACAGGCTCGTCCACCGTGTCCTTGAACACAAGAGCTGCATTCGATCCAGTGCTAACCATTCCTTGGTGTAACGGAGGCACGGGCGATATGTTTCTCTGCTGCTGTTGTTGTTGTTGCTGTTGAACCTTTTGACGATACGCCTGGCTGCTGCTACGCTTGTTGATGAACGGAATCGGAGTCATAGGCTGAAGCTGAAGAGGGGTCATGTATCCTTCTGCAAAGCTGCCAGAAGCTCCAAGACCCAAAAGATTGCTGGGGGTGTGACACTGACTGGACGACACGGACGAAGCCGAGCCTCGACGATTGGCGACAAAGGCTTCCATGCCACAGGGGGAGCTGTTATGATGCGCAAGAGATCCAGTACTTGAGCGACGGTCGCGAGGTAACGGAGTGAAAGACGGAGCCTGAAGGCGACTGGTGTTGTTTCCGACGTTCACGCCAGTGTTGGCTCCAATGCTGACAGCGCCAACACTGCTGGACGAGAAGGGCACAGCAAGACTCTCCGTTGTCAACGAGACTTTGGCATCTGGGGCAGCTTCATCCTCGTCAAAGAGACCCCACTCCCTGTCCTCATCCATGTCCTGCTCAGAGTGGGTAGCTGCGGTATCATAGAATCCGGAATCGTAATCTTCATCCGAGATCGATCCGTTGAGAATGGGTCCTGAAAACGACGAGCTCCTTGAATCGGGGTTGTGGTCAGCCTGGGGCCAGCGCCATGTATTGAAGTAGTGGATTGAGGAGAGCGGTAACAGCTCTGAATAGATCTCGCTCAGGCATGGGAAGAGAGCGACACGCTCCCTAAGGAAGGAGGCGACACGCTGTCTTGTCTGACGGTGGATCAAGTCATTAGGGTGGTTTTTGAGCCAGTAGTACAGACATGCGCAAATCCTACGGGCAAAAATCAGTGCATATTTTTTTTCGGTTAATTGTCGCTGTCATCTCTCTCGCCTTCCTGGTTTTTGTGTCTTCGGGAATATACGGATTTGTTTGCATTCTTCATGTTGCATGCCAATGAATACGAGCAAATGCAGAGCGGTTTAACAAGGTAGAAAAAAGGATGGACAGCAAGGCGGGTGACATATGGCAGATGACATACCTGAGGCGGGTGTTCTTGGATTCTTCATCGTCGTCATCGACAAACTCGCCCAACTCCTCGAATCGTTCGATGAACATTTCCAAAAGTTCGCGGGGTCGAAGGAATTTCCGGTAAATCATGAGAAAGACTTTGGTGCGGGTGATTTGCTCTATTAATAAATAAGACAAAGTAACATGTTGACCATCCGTTTGAAAGGAAAAGATGTTCAGGGGAGGACCACGCATGCACGACCAAGGACGCACGAGCAAGGCAGAGTGTCAAGAAAGGGAATGAAAAATGAACGATGCGTTGTATGAATTGCACGAAAAAAAAGGAAAGGCGCATTTCAAGGGGTAAGCGACAGCCATGAGAGCCAACAGGCGAGGGCAGTAACAGACAAGAGAGACGGGCAGAGAGAGAAATGAAAAGAAAAAGAAATGAAGGGGTTAGTTCGTGCAAAGAGATGAGCAAAGCGGGGGCGATAGACGATTAAGCCGCCACCGCGGCTGATGATTGCCAAAAGAAAATGTTGTGTTGTTGGTGGTGTTGTTGTAGTAAGAGCAGGCCCCCTTCATTCCATCGCTACCCAAAAGGAGAGATGAAGCACCACGACCATTTAAAGACAAACAAAAGAGGGGGCGACAGAGAGAGAGAGACAATGAGGGAGAGAGGCGCAGGAAAAGGGTTGAACCATAACCACGTCTTTGTGGCCAAACTCAATTCATTCTAGCACTCAGGGAAGATGATGGTGGAATGAGAGACTTAGAGAATGAGAGAGAAAGAGAGGGAGAAGAGCAATTATGCAAACATCCACCACCCGATCAAGGGCGATATGTGGTCTCGCTTTTTTTTTTTTTTTTTAATCGGTACCACACCTTGCATGTGCATTACATTGCGCCCACTTCCTTCAAGGCATGAGAGGACATTGTTCAGTGATGGGTAGTAGTATACTGGTAGTAGTATAGTAGCATATAAGTGTGGCAAGGTGCATAGGGAAGGGGAGAGGGGGAAGAGGGGCAGTCGGACTTACCAAAGGTATTGATGTAATCAGGGATGGTGAGCTGGTCGACAAGGACATCCAGAGTTACTCCTGGGACAGAGTCACTGTTGGACAACGACGAGGCCGTTGATAAAAAGATAGACATTGAGTTTGATGAGCGGGGTTGCACGCATGAATGTAGTAATATATTAAAAGCGCAATAAAAATACGAAAATGAGGGTTAGTCAGTTATTCAGTCAGTCAGTTAGGACAATAGACAAAGAGGCAAGGCCAACGGAGGATTACAAGCAAGGGTCGTGGCCATGTTGCAACAAGGGCAGTCAGACAGCATTAATGCTAATGTCAATGTCAATGTAATGTCCAAGGGGCACAACAGTAGGGGGCGGAAGGGGCAGGGGAAGGGTGTACATAACATAGGGTGTGTGTTTGCTTGAATGGAATACAAAGAGCCGAATCCAACAAAGAGCGCGCGCGTTCAGAGCCGACCAATGGCGTTTCATGATTTGCATATATATCCCAGACACAACACATATCTCAATGGCAATGCAAATGCATCGGTGGCATCGATGGGTAGGGGATTCAAAGAAGGGGAGGGGCGTGTAACAACAACTTCCCATTGAAACCTTTGACAGATCAGGAGGAGTGTACAAAGAAGGAAAGAAGGAGAAGCAAGGGTAGTAAAACTTACACTGAATCCTTGGAACTGCGACGAGAGCCACCCAGAAACCCAGAGTCAGAGTTGAAGGAAGAACTCATAGGTGAGACTGGGGCCATCAACGAACGGCTGCTGTTGGCAATCGGCAGGGCTGAGCTAGCCTTGCCTGGAAGACTCAACTCCAACCCTTGGACGCTGGCCTCGAATGAGAGACCCGATGCACCATGGGGATGAGCAAAAGGGTGATGTGAATGTGCATGTGCATGAGGGTGAGGCTGGCAGGTCGCCATGCCACCGCCAGTACTGGTTGATGTTCCGTGTAAGCCGAGTGGTGCTGCGTTTGTTGCGTGTGAGTGGAGGGTGGGTGAAGAGACGCCCATGGTCGATACTACGGAGGTGGTGGATGATAGAGAAGAGGAGTGAATAGGTGTAGAGGTGGGAGGAAGAGAGTGCGAGTGCGAGTGAGAATAAGAAGAGAAGGAAGGAGAGGAGGAAGAGGAGGAAGAGGAAGAAGAGGAATCTCGGGAATCGTCAGAGTAGGGAAGGTGTGGATGGTGTGGGTGGTTTTGGTTGATGGTGGAGGAAGTGGTAGTGGTGGAGGAGGAATGAAAGGAGGAGCCGAGAGGCAAGGAAGGGAAGAGGGGAAGAGGAGGGAGCATGGACGAGGATGAGGTCGAAGACGAAGAAGACGTAGAGGCGGTGGAGGTTGTGGTTGAGGAAGGAGGGAAAAATGCGGACGAGGAAGGTAAAGAAGGAGACGAAGCAGGGAAAAAGGACGAAGAGGAAGAAGAGGTAGTGGGACTCGGTCTTCGATCTGTTGTTGTTGTACTTGTCGATGTACCTTTTGTTGTTCCAGTGGCAATTGTGGGTGGTATTGTTGTTGTTGTAGTTGATTTTGTGGCGGTTGAAGACAAGGACAAGGATAATGAAGAAGAAGAGGAAGAGGACGAGGGTGAAGGTGAGTCCGGTTTGGCTGTGATGGCTGTGATTGGGGCCTGAGACGGATAGAGCCCGGGAGCCAGAAGTAGTGCCTGGTGCTTCTCGACTGGACATGTCTCAGATCCAGGATGATTTCTAGTTCCAGGAATAGATAAGGTCTCTGAACTAGGAGTACCTCCACTTGACAACGACGACATCATCGCCAACGACGAGAATGAAGGCGATGACATAGGAAAGAGGCGTGTGCACGATGCCGATCGCGTCTGGCGAGTGATAGGACTCCCCATTTCATTCATCGACGTGTTGTCGGGAGCCAGGAAGGATCTGCTCCCTGGCTCAGCAAATGACGCACGGTGTGCCATCACGGTTCCTGAGGCAGGGGGAGTCGATCGAAGTGTATCCCCAGTCGGTGTCGTTGTTGTTGTCAACGAAGAGAAACAATTGGATGAAAAGGTAGGGGAAAGCGGGTTAATGCTGCTGCATTGACCTTGACTATGGCAATGGCTGTGGCTGTGGCTGTGACTGCTCGTGCTGTGCTTGGGGCTGAAGATCGAAGAGTAGAAGGCCGTGGGGGAGAAGAAGACGGAGGATGACGGCGAGGAAGCTGTCGGCGTTGATGAGGGCGGGGATGAAGCTGAGCACGAGGATGTGAAGGAGGAACGAGAGCGTCGAGTGTGTTGCTGAGGGAGAATGGTTGCCGAGTCGGTGTGGTGACGAGAGTGATCCTTGAAGGGCGAGCCAGACAAGGATCCAGTCTGCTTCTGAGAGGAATGAGAGACCGACCCACTGTCGTCTGTGGAACCAGTCGAACCAGGTGTGTCTGAACACTGAGAAGTACTTGCTGGGGCTGGGGTCGAGGGGGAGGAGTTGGATTGAGATTGGGAACGGGAAGGAGGAGGGGAGAAACGTTTGGAGATGGCAGAGAAGGCATCCTTACTCCTTGCGCCGATACTACCAGCCCTGCTTTTTGGCTTGGTGTTGTCCTTGGCTGTCTCCTGGGCGGTTGCCTCCTTGACGTCAATGGCTTCCATGACCTCCTTGACCTCCTTGACCTCGGGCGGTTCTCGAGGGCCAAGATGGAGGTCTAGCTGAGAATCGCCCTCGAAGGAGACGAGGAGGACTTGCTGTTCGAGGGTCAAGTCGACGACCTGGGCAGGATAGGTGGCGCTGTCCTTGTGTGGGGGAAGGGGAGGTGACTGGTGAGGACTGTTGAGCATCGCTATGGTCGTGGTCGTATCTGTCGGCCTCCTGTGGGTGGGACTGGTGGTGGTGCTGAGACCCTAGCGCGAGTCCGATGGGGTCTCGACAGACAACTAGGGGGAGGCGAGATAGAGACAGAGCTCGACGACGACGCGCGCGATAGGTGGCGTCGGAGAAGAAACGATGGGCGAAGGTTGTTTGGGCGAAGGAGGAGTTGTGCTGAGAAGGGAGGGAGAGAGGAAGGTGGGTTTTAGTGAGAAAGGGTGGTACAAGAGGAAAGATATGTGTTCAATTGAGTGAGAGTGAGAAAGAGCAGCGCGTTTGTGAGGTTGTGGTTGTATAGATCGCGTTCTTTCGTTTTACTTGTCGAGAATGAATGGATGATAACGATTTCTCTGCTCTCTTTACAACAATTGACAACGAGTATTGCTCAAACAAGGTAAGAGAGAAAGATGATATAAAATAAAAGAGGGAGCTTATAAAAAAAAAAGCAAAATGAGAGAAGAAAGAAATGAGAGTGAAAGAGAAAGAAGGACGCGTCCTTATTGTTGTTGTTGTTGTTGTTTCCTCAGTGGCCCCCGCTAAAAATACAAATGGCTATGGCACAGTCTTTTTTTTTTCTTGTCAGCCTCCTTATTTTTGGGGAAAAGGACAGGGAAGGAGCGTGACAGGGAACAGCGAAGAAGCAGGCGAGTTGGCGAACGAGAGTAGGACAGTGAGGTGGTCAGGTCAGGGAGAAGGGAGACAGAGGGAGAAGGCAAGGGAGCGGGAAGAAGTGAATGGGAAGATTCGACAGGAAGGTATGGAGAACGAATGAATGAACAAACGCAGGGAAGAGGAAAGGTTCTTTTTTTTTACATTCAGAATTGACTCGCGTTGTGGTGTAGGTGAATGAGGGAATGAGTAAATGAAGGTGAGCAAGAATGGGAAGTGAGAGCCACGACTTTATTTGAGAGTTGAGTGACTGAGTGTTGAAGTGCGCTTGTGTGAGGCAGGGTTGGCAATGAGGGAAGGTGAATGATCTTGAACGCAAAAAAGAAAAGGGAGTGAGATCAACTCGAGATGGTGGAGTTGAAATGAGAAGAAGAAAGAAGAAAGAAATAAAAAGGCGCCAAGAGACAAAAAATAAAAGTCGATTGGAAAAGACAACAAAAGGCGCACGGGAACAACGCAGCGACGTCTCTTCGCCTCCATATCCCCTCCCTTCATCAACGAAGGGGCAAACGTAGCCACAGATAAAGCAATTGGTGAAGAAGAGAAGAGGCGTTTCCTTCCCTCGGACAAGATCTCACAATGCACCTCTCACTTACAATGATGAGCGATTGAATGGTTGATGATATCTGAGTGCTGCTAAAGCATATCTTGTTAGAAAGAGATGCGCAATGGGTGGAAAGGGATCTTCCTTGGGAAAAGAAGGAAAGAGCAAAAGAAGGATAAAGGACAAGGAAAGGAGGAGACAGAACTTGTAAGAAGGAAAAAAAAAATACAAACAACAACAAGAGGGAAGGGGGTGAGTGAGCAGGGGGAAGGAAAGAAAAAGGAAGGGAAGGGGGAGAGGGGACGAGGGGTATGAGAGGGGGGATGATAAAGAGAGAAGGAAGGAGAGAAAGGAGGGAGACAAAAGGGAGACACAGAGCAGAGAGGTAAGACACACTCACACACGCACACACAAACAAGGACGAAGAACGTCGTTAGTGGACAAGAAAACGAAAACAGAAGGAAAACAAAACGGAAGCAAGTATGAGTAAGAGAGTATTCAGTCGAGACAATGGCAACTATGGGTAAACAAAGCGATAGAGCATCCTCAAGAGACCATTGACACACAACACCTTGGACGGATAAGATGGATGTGCCGCTATCCATCTCGTGTCTCTTACAGAGAATATAACTCAAGAGGCAGTAACAACAAGACAGCTATACCATCGGGTCAACCTGGCATGAGCGACACATACGATGCCATGCCAAATAGCCACTTTGAACATGTCTTCTGCTCTGACTCTCTGTCCACCTTGCTTCCTATCATCTCTCTCTCTCTCCCTTCCCTTCCATTCTCCCCTCCCCTTCCTCGGTGAACGCACCGCTCGTCTTGCCGGTAACGAACAGCATCAAGATCAAGGCAGGTCTAGCGATGAATAATGGGTCACCACCCTCCCTCTTTTCTTCCTCTCTCCTCACTCTTCTGTCTTACACAAACCTCTATTTTTCTGTCTCCTCTGTAATCTGTCTTCGTTCCGTCTGTGTCCATACCTTACCCCGCAGGTGGCTCAATTGGCCTGTGCTTGCTTGCTTGACGAGGTCAAATATGTTCTTTCTCGAATAAAAGCTGAGCATAGCCTTGCTTTCTTAATTGACAATGACAACAAACAACAGAAAATCCCCGTAACCACTCAACTATATCGATTGAGACCATGGAACAAAACAACAGAAAGCAATTATGAGATTTGGAATAAGAAGGGGACACCACTAATGCAAGACAAAAATGTCGACGCCCCTCACTCCACTTCTCTCCGCTCATCCGCCCCTCGTTCCTTCTTCAATAGTTGGGCTAGTGCAAGAACTAACACGGTGCAAAACGAACACGGTGCAAAACGGGGGCAAAACATCGTTGGTATGGGAGCTCAGATTGGCGCCTAGTTGTTGTTGTGTTTGCTTATTGCTTTTTGTTTGTTTATTATTCCGCCTGGAACTGGCGGGCATGAAATAGGGGGAGAGGCAACACACAACAAGGCACCGTTTCGTTTGTTCATGCAAAACTATCCTTCCCTCCCCCAAAACAGACACGGACAAAAGCAACAAAAACATCCAACCCCAATACGACATCATCACAAAGAAACGATTTCATTCAAGCAAGAGATTCCCATCTCACTCCCGCTTTTTATTTGACTGTTCTACTTCTTTCCCGGCGACTTTTCGTTTTCCATGGCAGAACAAGCAAAACTGGGGAGTGTGGGAGCATTACAGCCACGTTCCGTGACATGAGTGGAGAAAGTACCAAGACTGGGCACAATGCACTTTACTTCACGATTGTTGCATAAAAAAATTGAGAGGAGAGGGCAAAAGGATGGGGTGATTCGGGAGCACAGTGTGGGAAAGATAGAATCAAAAGCGAACCTTCCCCTGTTATGCGTTACATAGCCATAACAAGATCAGGTGGCAAAAGTCGTCAGACCGGACGCAGGAATTCAACAAGAGATAAACGTGCTTTTCTTTCATGCAAATGCTCCTTCTTGACATCTTGCCACGCGTTGGGATTCGTTGAACTACATGTCAAATTGTGGTCTCCTTGGGATCGCGTTTCTCATGGGGACGTGCTCTTATTGCATAGGGTAGCTTATTTGTGTCGGGACGATACAACCATTGCGAATGAGGACTGCCCTCAGTCAATAATTATTCTTCAAGGACGAAAGGAAGAGGTCCATGCATTGCTCACCACAGAGCTATCAGGTGCAACTCACGTTCCTATACCTTAGACCTTGATTATCAAATGGGCACACGGCTATCTCGATATTACGATAGGGCAATCAGATAGAGAGGTACGGGGTACAAAGTACAGTACATTCTCAAAAGGATGGTAAGGCTAGTTGAAGCACAGCGCACAAAGTGTGCATGTGTTCATCGCAAGGTGAGGCTCACAAGGTTGGTGGGCGGCAAAAAATAAAAAAGGAGGTTCTTGTGGGACGTGGTGAATATGATGTAGGTTTGCATGCTACGGAGGCAAATTAACTTTCTATTGCATCATGAAGGACGCGAAGGATGTCACGGTCTCGTCTCTTTCTTGGTGCAGTCTTTACTAACGGTACTGTTTTCTAGCCTTTTTCTCAGTCACATTTAATGTGCGAGCTTGTGATTCTTGGTGATGCTGCGTCGCCCATTTGGAATTTGGCTGGACGCGAGGCGAGATATCTTTTATCAACAAGGACAGGATGCGCTGGGCAGCACACAGCCACACACACATGCACTTGTAAGCATTGAGTTGACAGCAAGTCGTGAGAGAAATTTTTGCTGTTGTTGGTGTGTACCCTTTCGTGTCAAAACATACACCAACATTAAGATACATTCCTTTCAGGCAATCCACACGACTCCTCTTTTTTTCTCCTTGATCCATGACCCCTTTGATCGTTGATATTATTTTTCTATCTGACGGATGTTTTCATACGTTCTTTTCTCTTTGCATTCCTTCAACGATCATCCATGAAGAGTAGAGAAGGGACCTTTCGTTCCCAACCAATCCAGCGCCGACATTTTCCCATTTTTACCGGACGAGGATACACGAGAAGTAACCTTACATTGTTTCCTGCATCATTACCTTGCGCGGTGCCGCTTCCTGTTCAGCTTCGGTCTATCTTCTCACGTCAGACAACATCAATAGCCCTGCGAGTTTGTATTTTTATGAGGAAAAAAGGGCATGAAAAAACCCCATGCAGTATCATTCTCGGCTTTCAAATCGGTCAGTAAACGTGATCATTGCAGCTATAAACACACGTGTAATGAATATACTTGTTTTTACCATATCTGGGGTGCAAGGGTACCAGGTATTGAGCTTTATGACCCGGCTAATACAGAACGTGGTCGGCTTTTCGCCCTATTTTGAATAAAACAAACATACAGCAAACAATAAGCGTCGCCAGAGAAACCCCATACCTCTCTGACTTATTGCCATTATAATGATCTTTTCACTTCATTTTTTTTCTTTGATGACCACGTCCATATTTCTTCTTGTACTGTTTTGACAACGACTTGGAGGATGCGAGCGTTTAAGAGTTCGAGGTTCTTTGGACCCATTTTCCATTCAAATAATCCGTCCAGCCTTACCTATTATCTTGTTTATGTCGTCAATAGACGCGGGACTTCTCAAGGAGTCTTCTCTTTTGACAATCGCGACTTTTCAACATACAACAACTGTTTTCTTTGACATCGATAACAGAGAAACAAAAAAAGCGGCGATTCGTGGGTCCCATCCTCATGTTCCGCCGTTTTTTTTCTAATTCTGAAAGAAAACCACTTCCGCAATAGCTGAAAGGAGGTCTTTTTTCTGTAGCATTCACTTGAACACAATAGTCAATAGCGATGATGCATTGTGTGCAATAAACAGCGCCTCACTTCATTTCGTTTTTTTGTATTACCGCTACCGAATGTGGCTGTGAGCCAAGCCATCGCTTGTTCAAAAAGGGAAAAAACGACGACGTGGTCGCCGATTTGAACTAAATATCAACTGCTCATGCAAACTATGCCACTCCCTCGTCGTAGTTTATGGCGGTTGTTCAAAAAAAAAAAGTGCATATTGTAGGATACGACATGGTCAACAAAGTCGAACCACTCACTACAACTTCTGGATACCTTCACTATTTCTTGTGGATCATCCTCGGGTCAGATAGCGAGCCCAGAATGACTTTTATACATCGCTTTCAAGACCAAAAAGATAGTCGAGCGGTCAATACTGCCTTTCATACGTTGCTCTTTCTCTCGCCTCAGGACTATATGTTTTTCTCCCGTCCTTGGCGATTTGCTCATGCTGAAATATTCTTTAGATTGCACCTATTGCGCCATAGATTATTGCGATAGCCTCTCTATTCTGTTCGATGGTTGTTCGACTATTTTTTGTGCTTGTTGGTGTCTCTGTGTTTCTGTAAGCGCTTAAGCGTATGCGTGAGAGGAGTAGAGAGAAAAGCACTCTTCTGTCTCTTGTTGAAAAGTGCTGTCTATTGATGGCTGTGCTAGGTACATGAAAAAAAGATCGCTTGAATTGCCATCAGCACAACACGCGTCTCTCTCCTCCCAAAAAAAGGCTCGACACGCTTGATCAATTTGAATAGCGCGTTCATATCAATCCTCGCACTTCACAACCAAATCCACATCCACACCATTGTACACAATCGAAACAACAAAAGTCATCACGACTCGTCAGGAAAGCGATTCTTTATTCCGATACAATAGGAGAAAAACAACATAGAGTTCGTACTCCACGGCAACAATCTGTGACTCGAATGGAAAAAAAGAAAAAAAAGGATAAAGCAATAGAAAACGAAATGAAAAGAAAACAGGAGAAAAGCAAAACAACATTGGCTAACAGTAAGAGGACAGAGGACAAGAGCGAGACCTAGTAGTCGTTCTTGACATCAATGTCCATGCGGTTGTGCTCGGGATGAGCGCCATTGTTGCCATCAAATGGGCCTTCGTTCTTCAACGAAGGTCGGCGGCCTCCAGGGCTTCCGCCCCTTGGGGGAGAGCGATCACGAGGAGAGGGAGAGCGACGTCTAGGCGAAGGAGAGCGGCGGCGAGGGGAAGGCGAACGGCGTCTGGGCGAGGGCGATCGACGGTTGCCACGTCCCCGAGGAGAAGGCGAGCGGCGGCGAGAAGAACGAGAGCGAGAGCGGGATCGGGATCGGGGGGATCTTGAGCGGGATCGGCTGTGCGAACGACGACGTCTGGGGCTGCGGCTGTCATGCCGGCGATCACGGCGATCTCTGGAGGGCGATCTTGAGCGCGAGTGACGGCGGGAACTATTAGTTCAACACAAAAAAAATAATGCAGGTCAGACTCCGTTGTCCCGAAGAATCCATGCTCAGGAATACGTATGCAAACAAAGTGTCAAGGAGTTGTACCTTGGGCGGTAGTGGCGGTCAGCAGATCGGGAGCGGCGACGATCTCCTCCACCTCCTCCGCTACCTCGTCCACCGTTTCTATAAATACACGTGAATGACATGTTAAATCGTCGTTCTCAATTCCAGAACATACATAACAATCCAGTTCGTGAAACAATCCAAGAAAACCTATTCTACGCACCCTCTCATCTGGTTAGGGCCTAAAAAGTTCATAATGACAAAAAAGAAGATTGAGGTTAGACATCGGTTATAAAAAGCATTGTGACTAATCGCTAAATACGCCGAAACTGTCATCATGATTCAACTTACTCTTGCGGCGACCCTGGGCGTACTGGAGTGCGAGCTTGCGTCCATCGAGGACGAACTGCTCGCCAGACTCAAAGACGCGGCGGGCATCCTCTTCATCATGGTACCTGAGAACAGAGGCGGAAACCAGGATCCAAAGGGCAGATGTACGGCACGGTGAAATAAGAGTGTAAGGGACGGAGTGTTAGGTCTTGAAAACAAGTGTCTTGAGCGATTCGCCATCTCTTGTGCAAATGTAAGGGTCCCAGGGGATAGTGGCGGAGGAGGATCCATCTCCGCTTGAGGTTCGTGTCCATCCAGGAAAAGGGCGGAGGTGTATGGCTGTACGGACTGCCAACGGACTGCCAAAAGCACAATGGACGGGGGGCGGTCTTGTCGATCACCGTGTCTCTGCCTTGCATGTATTCTTGTCGAGGTCGTTCTTTCCCCTTGTTGAACGTTCTTGTGATATAATCTTGCCGTCACCCTGAATGCCAATCTTGTCTTGACTTGTGGAGTCTTGTTGAAAAAAGACAATAAAGACCGGATATTTGTTTTTGTTGAATAAAGGAATGGAGAAGAGCAGCGGTTGGCAACACATCATCATCTAGTGTTGGAAACTACGTCGTCTTTTTCCACCCGTCCCTCTTTTTTTTTTGCTTTATCGCGTCCACGTTATATCCATGTAGAGTCTTCCGCTGTATGAAATGTCCATGTGCTTTGTATGTCTGCCTGCCGGGTACTTCATCCCTCTTTACGTATTTTGTCCTGTACAATGCTTCTCTCGTTACGGAAAATTCGGTTGAAATGAAGGAACAAACCGTACTGGATGTAGGCGAATCCTCGGGGGAGTCCAGAGTAGTAATCTAAAATAGCCAGGCGCAAGGGTACAGATAAAAAAAGGGAGTAGCGTGTGTGAGCAATTTGGCATTGGGAAAATGTCCAACTCTCCTCGATGACTCCTTTTTTCCCTCTTGTGTTGTCTGGCCGCCCCACATGTCGTTTGCATATTTGAACAAGCCGAAAAAACGACGCAAACAGAGTTCCCAACCCATATGTTATTGTTGCAATTCCATGTACTGCTGAAAAGAAAGGCTCTGCTTTACCTTTGGGGATGTAGACTAGAGAAAAGTGAAGAAGTGATATCATTATGGTGGTAGTGTAATCATTGTTAGTTTTTCACGTAAAGTTAATACGCACTCAGTGCTGGACGTCGACACAACGCGATAGGAAACAATGGAGGTGCGACTTACCATCGGCAATGCGTCCATGGGACTCAAAGAGAGTCGCCAAGTCACTTGGGCTAGAAGGTTATAGCAAGTGAACGAGAAGACAGAGGACGGTTAAGATGCGAGAACCTTGGTTGTGAATCAGACAAAAACGTCATATACTGTCAGAGTCCCAGTGGTGGCACTCATTCTGTCTCCTGTTGCAAGAGTATTATTACCGAGTGGTTTCCTTGAATCCGCTGACGTAGAGCGAGATCGCGTCGTTCTGTCTGTCGCGTGGTGGCATGGTCTGTTGTTGGGTAGTGTTGGTTGGTTGGTCGGTTTGGTATTAAGAAGGACAAAGAGAAGAGAAGGAAAGAAAGTACAAGTTGATCTTGAGAGAGATCTCTTTGTGCTTTGTCGCTTTTTTTTCCACTGTGTCTTTGAGGAGAAGCAGCCACCTTCGTTGACGAAGACTGTCATTTGTCTGTTCGTTTTAGGCATCTAGGCCCTCAGTCAATTAGAGATTGCGACGAGTGATGGTCAATTAGAGAACGTAAGAGGCTTCCTGCCGCCTTTTTTTTCACCCCCCTCTCCTGTCCCGAAAGTACTGTTGTTTTTTTTGTATTCCCCCTACCTTCTCTGCCCCTCCAACCTCCATCTCTCTTTCGCTCATCCACAACCAAACCCTCACTCAGCACGCTGCAGCACCCTTATACAATTCTGGCTTATTACACTTTTATTCACTCTCAACCGCATACATACTACTCTCCTTTAACGAACACCGGCAACGCCCCAACAAAACGCATCAGCAAAGAAATAACGACTACCCTGTTTTTTTTGCGCGTCAAGGACACAGCAGCAGCATCGAACTAATAACGACCACTGCGTAACGACCATACCAGCTAAGAGTACACCCATGGCCTCCATCACACCCGAGGAACTGGCCGCCCTCTTCAAGCGTCGTGGCCACTTTGACTCGACTCGTAAAAGCCTTCTCACCGACTTCCAGAACAGCGTACGTCATACTCAACTGCCCTGCTCTTTCATCTTTCTCTCATTCCTCACTGACTCACTGACTCGCTCACTCACTCACACCACTCTGCACACTTCTTCGACGTCTATTTCAGTCTGTAGGCCAACAGTTCGCTTCACAACTCACCGACATACTCCAGAAATGCATTGACGACGACCCAACTCTACTCCAGCGCGAGAAGCCCGAATTCCATCAACTCATGGTTGAGCGCATCACAAAGTAAACAGCACATCCGCACCCACACGTCCTCCTCAGCTTATTCCTCACTGTTTTCGCTTCAATTCCTCCCACCAATAATTGGCGAAGCAGAGACCATCAATAGATTTATTAACGCCTTGCATGCACTACCAATTGACACAAAATAGGTCCGCAGAATACAAGGATGTCCAACAGTTTGTCGATTCCTTATTGCAGCCCGCCCAGTACCTAAACAAGATCGAGGGAACACTCATGACTATCGTCAAGGAGCAAACGCCACCAGGTATCAAGTTCAGTCATATTAAGGCCAATGGATATATGTCACTCCCGTTACCGAATTGACAACGTTATTAATACAATCATTCTCATTCCAATTGACGTTTAGAAAAAGAGGCGTCTGCGGAGCAGGACAAAGGAAAAGATCACAAGAGCTCACGGAAGTCAAAGGATTCAACAGCAGTCGACACTTCTTCGAAATCTGAGGCGTTGCATCCGTCTTCCAGGAGGAGCGATACTCACGGATCGACCGAAAAGCACAGTAAACAACTCACTGTTGTCAAAAAAGAACTGTCGTTGGAACTCCCGCCACGACCCCAGTCAAAACCAAAGGACCCCAAGCCAATCCAGGATACTACCGCACCTGCTGTCAAACGCGAAGCGAGTTCTACGGCGGCATCACCCGATGTTTCTGCGGATCTTCCAAGGAAATCGAGTGCGGGGAGCGGGAGCAGGGAAGGGTCGAGCCGAAAAATTATTCCCAAGAAGCGCAACCGGCGACAGAGTGTGGATTCTAACTCTTCTCTGTCAAGCCCTCCTTCGAGTTCTGAGGGCGAGCCGGATGCACATTTTGGAGTCAAGGCAGGAAACCGGGCGCCGAAGCTGGTCAAGAAGACTCCAAGGGATACCAGATACAGTACTGAAGGCGACTTGAAATCACAGGAACAGGAACGTTCGACGCTCAATGGCAATGACTCTCTCGAAAGTATCGGTGCGATGTCTGGGGTTGAATCTGATGCCGCTATGGATGTCGACCCCAAGCCTGACATCGAAGGCGACAAGAGAGAGAAGGATCTCGCCGCAGTAAAGCAGAATGGCATTGATGAAGATTCGATGTCTATGGTGATCGATCAAAAGGAAGGGTCGTCTGTAGCAAACGAATCGGCAAAGGACAACTCAGATCCTGCAGGACCAGTGTCATCCAAGGGCGATAAGGAAGACTCGACAACCGACGCGAACCTCAAATCACCAGCAGCAAGCACCAATCCTCTGGCATCGCAGTCAAGTTCAGTGTCGTCATCAGCACCCTCATCACAGACCAATTCCCCTGCGCCTTCAGGAACCGGATCACATCGTCGACGAGAGTCCGAGACGGCAGAGCGCAGGAATCCAGAGCACCATTCATCACAGTCGAAAAGGACAGGGCATCAACCCTTGCCGCTGCCACCTCGACCCAACATTGTCCCACTGCCACCCAAACCAGCTTCCCTCTCACTTCACAGGAGAACCAGCCATTCTCGCAATTCGTCCTCAACAACCACCACTGTAGCTGCAGTCAGCACAAGCACTGCTGCCTCTGCCTCTTCGCCTAGTCTGCCCACCATTCCCTCTGTTGGATCACCAACAACCCCTAATACGACTTCTCGCCAAAATAGTGTCACACGGGAGCGACCCACGCTGGATCGTCACGACTCGCGTTCAGGTCACTCGCACATTCACCACCCACTTCCACCCCCTCCTCATCTGCAGCATCCTCTCCCTCCACCTCCTCGAGGAAGTCTGGCAGGATCTAGGTCTCAGTCTCTCACGTCAATTTCCAAGACTGCAGGTTCGACTTCACCCTCGTCTGCTTCCAGCCCAACAGTCCCTCCAAAACCAGTGATTTCCACGTCTCAGTCAACAATTGCGGGATCGCCTTCGCGTCATGGTACCCCGACCGCCACGACCCCCAAATCTGCTACCTCACTGGTGTCGCCAGATACTACTTTGTCTAAAAACTCGCCCAAGTCAGAGAACCATGCAGGAGTAACCAAAACGGATCACGCACTCAAACCTTCCGACTCGAACTCGTCTACAGGATCACTGTCGTCAACTGGGTCGCTCTCAACCGCTGGATCTGTGTCTGAGCTCTCGATGGCAGCAACTTCACCCGACCTGACGACAGAGCGTTCAACTATGGCATCCCCAATAGCGTCATCAGCGATCGTCGCCTCCGCTTCGCCGTCAAAGCTGTCCGCACCAGCAGAGGTGGCAGAACCAGAAGTGAAGAAAGAGGCGTCTTCGCCTGCTTCTGTGAAGACTTTGGTTGATGAGACGACTTTTAAACCTGAAACTAATCCAGCCACTCCTCCACCGCCACCACCACCCGAGTCGCCTGTTGCCTCGTCGGATCCTGTCCCGCCTCCTCCTCCACCTCCACCATCATCACCCCCACCTCCACCGCCTACTTCCGAGTCCACTTCTACTACTTCGCCAGCTGCAACAGGAACTACAACGGCAGCACAACCAGACTCTACAACTCCGAGTGCCAACTCCTCGCCAGTGACGAAGTCCTCGCCTTCGCTATCGAGCCTAGCAACAGCAACAGCGACAGCAACAGGAGCAGCTAAACAATCGCCCTTGACCGGATCCTCGGCGAGCACACTCCTCTCAACGAAATCCAAGAGCTTCAGCCGGACGCCGATCCCGCTACCCCATAAACCTATCCCGTTACCCCCACGTCCCAATGCGCCTCCTGCCTCTGCGGCCTCGTCCCTCAAGAAGAAGCACAAGTGAAAGCATGATATTATTGGATACCTTTTTTTTAAAACCAAAATAAACACTGCGATACTTGAGGATGTTTGCTTCGTCTGAGAGCATGAAAAAAATGCTCTCGTATAGTTTTTTTTTTTTCTTGTTTTTTTTTGTGATTGGTAAATATGTATTGTACTAGAGACCGATCTGCATCATCATCAAGGTGGTCAAGGTATCATCGGCGCCCTTCAAGATCTGGTCCTCTGGCCGCTTGGTCGCCACAAACACATACAACCTATCCTCGCCTTCGCATCCAAACAACTTCACGCCACCTTCCTCCTCCTCGTCTTCTTCCTCCCCTCCCACCTCACCCTCCTTCTTGACAGGATGCTGCTCAATCCTGACAGCCTCCATCTCAAAGAACCGTCCAAACTCCTCCCAAAACGGACTCTCCTTCCAAATCGCCCGCTCCTTGTACCCAAACAGAATCTTTGTCTCCCCCACCCGCGTGATTTCTTTCAGAGTTTGTAACAGGGGTGGGTAGAGTTCAGGGAAATAGACGAGGTCGCTGGCGACAATGTAGTCGATGGGAGTAGGGTGGTCCAAGATGGCGAGGGCGTGAGAAGTGTTTCCCCATTCTAGGGGTTCCACTTCTATCCATGCGCATGATGGCTCCTTGACTGCGGGCCGCTCTGTTTCTGAGGCTGTGGCGATGGTCGTTACGGCGGAGGCAGAGGTAGTAGGGGGACGATGACGACGGGGGAGACGCTGCTCATTGACATTCTTTTGAAGCAGGGGCACAACCTCTTCCAGGTCCGTCAGGATGACGGTACAATCTGAATCCAGGCGTTTCGCGAGCGCGATCCCGACGTATCCTGTCCCCGCGCCAATCTCCAAGATCCTGATCGGTTTCTTCTTTTCCTTTGTTGTTGCTGCTGCTGATACCAGCTCTGAGGTTGTAGTGGTGGAAGTGGCGGTGGTTGGGGTTGTGGTCTTGGTGGGCAGGAAGTATTCAGCGGGGATGGGACACGCGGGTGTAAAAGTATACTGGTCCGTCGGCCGTCTCATATACGCATCCAACGTGTACGAACTACATACATAACAAACCGAAAACCATAAAAAAAATAGCGATAAAATAAACATACAGGTACCAGCCTTCTATAATGTGAAAACAAACGACGAGAAAAAAAAAAGAAAGTAAAAAGGGAGGGTTACCTGTCCCAGATACGCCCAGCAATTCCAAAAGTTGAGATGTCCTGCATTCCAGAGATGGGCACAAGGCTTGTCGAGTCGTCGCCGTCAACGTCCTTGACATGGAGGATCCCGGTTGGTGGACCGACCGAGACGTAGATGTCCAGGCCTTCGGGGTGGTTGCTCATTCTAGTGGTGATCTTGTCGAGGAGTTTGATTTAGGCAGGCGGAGAGGGGAAGTTGTTGGAGGTGACGAGAGGAAGGTGATGAGAAAAGAAGATGGGAAAGGAGGAGGAGATTCAAAATATGAGAAGAAGGTGCCAGACTTTGAACGAACCAACAGCTGGTAATTGGTTCACTATCAAAGAACTTTCAGGCACAAGTAAGCCACTCCGATTGATCCCAGAAATTGGTGGCAAAAATAATCATCCTTTATGTGAGAGAAAACTAATCGTAGCGAGAGACATCATGGAGACGCATAACCTCATTCCAGTCCTTTCTTCTCCGGCGCTTGATCGAAAAGTAACTTCCCGAAAGCATGCCCATCCACCCACTGTCAGCCTTTTTGGTCTTGTTCTCCTTGACCAGCTCCTCAGGGTCCTCGGGCAATTTCAAGAACTGAACTGCAAAATCATGGACACGGCCTGCAAGTTCCTGACGATAATCCCGAAGCGAGTACATCGTATCCTCAGTCATGAACACCAATCGCAGCAATGACAGCATTGACTTGGCGTTATGGATCAAATCCTCCAACCATCTGATCGTACTAGAGAAGGGGATTGTCAAAGGAGTGAACATGTATGATGAGTAAAGGTGCTCAAGTGAAAACCATTCGATTGAGGATAATCCATAAACGCCCCCAAGATACTTACAGCCACATGAGGACAACAATGCCAGGGCCGGTAAAAAGAGCAATGGGGAAGGTCATCAGGACCCAGAATCCCCAGATAATAGGCAAGAAGAATGCCGAAATCATCAACTTGTACTGAGCAATCTCATCCAAGTTGTCCTCCAAAGGTCCCTTCCTACGAATCCGTCTCTCCTGGTACCTAATTTTACAAACAAGTGGAAAACAAGAATTAGTTGTCCGTCCTACTAACAATGAATTGCTCAAAGTCTTTACAACAAAATATGTCAAAATAATCGTGAACATACTTGACGGCAATAAATACGGGCCCCCAGAGGATGAGTCCAGGGATGCAGATAGTTGACAACAAGCAAGCCAACAAGAACCGCTGGAACAGCTTGCCCAGAAGCACCTTGACTGGAGGCTTGCCCTGCTTAATGCGATAATCCTTGAGGTGGTAAAAGTCCAGCTGATCTTGGTATTCCTATTACCCGCCGAAAGCCAACATGTCACACATATGTTAGGAATACCAATATCTGCAGCACAAGAGTTGACACTGTGAAAAAAATGGACAGGCCCAAGGTCAACTTACGGCAAGATCGGTGGCAAGCTCATCCATCTTGCGAGCTGTATCGGCATTCAACCTGACGGGCCGCTGCATCTCCGAAGAATCGCTGTTCTCTCCATCACTGCCACTGTTCTCCTGCTTCCTCTGCTCCTCATCCAGCTTTCCCTTCAAAGACTCCTGCTTGTGCTGTCCAAAGGCAGAGACAAATTTCTGGGTCAAACGGACATACTGTCCAAGTGAGATCCGCGTGCCTAAATCGCCAGCGTACAGCTTACGAGCCACATGACCCACGCGTACAGTCTGCCAGTCGTCAGCATCCAACAAGTTCGATCTGACGGTGGACTCGAGCAACTCTGTCAGTTTCGTGATCGCCTCTGTCCGCTCCTCCTTGACGGTCGAGAACAGCATGGGATCCTGTTGAGGTGTCAGCACAATTGGAGGGTGGAATGTCACAAGCACATCTGAGCGGAACTTTTCGCGGTGCAAGTAGTTGATCGACGTCGTCATCAATGTCAACGAAAAGTCTGGCTGGTCCCTAAACTGGGCGAGAGTCTGTATATAGATTCATCCAGAGAAACGAAAAGCAGGAGGGAAGCCAGGACATGAGATAAGGGAACAGGGTTAGCCATTGTGTGCTCCATGGACGTGAGTAAAAGCTAGGGAATAGAAATATACCCTGAGCAATGTACAAAGAGCATAGCGCGGTCGAAAATAGGGCATTCGGAATGACAAATCACGGTTCTAGGCAAATATCGGACTTTTTTCACTTACATCGCTGGCAATCATGGCCACTCCAGCCTTGAAGGGTGCAAGCTGAGGATGGTAACGAGAGATGCCTTCAGGGAACATGCTATTAATTGGACATAAACGGCAAAACAGACAGAAAGGGGTGAGTGAGCTAGCCCTTGTTACTTTCCCCCCTGCAACTCGCTGCAATTCTTCATGCTCACAAGCCAGAAGAAACAAATCGCGTAAAAATGTTTTTTTTTTTTTTTTTTTTTTGGGGGGTTGCATGATGTGTATACTCATCCATAGTCCCTGGAAAACTCTCTTTTCTGCCTCTTGGTTTTCACACGAAATCGCGACATGCAACCTCGATTCTTGTGTTTGTCTTGCATGTGCCAGAAAAAGTGCAACAATCCACAAGAGGGACGAAGGGTCAAGAACAACACCACAACAACATTTGCAAAAAATAGGAGGAGGGAGACAACTTACCACACACAGCTTCCGGTTCCCAGACTATCGATCAAAGCACTCATCGTATTCGCATTGTCCACTTTTTGGTTATCATAGTCCTTTCGTCGTTTGATGGGGATAGTTCCAGCGTTCTTAATGACATAGCTATGATGGGTTCATAAAAGAGAGCAATTGAAGAGGAGGAGAGTAAAAGAATAACAGTTAGCTCTGGACAACCGACTGATCAGCGAGCGAACAGCAATACGAGTGGTATGTACAACAACGTTACAACGGGAAAAACAAGGGGGTGGACAAAGAACGGAGGGAGGGACGAAAATAACACAGCGAAACATTGCCAAGGCGATAATCAAAGGAAAGCCCGAGGAACAGCCGCCAAGTCAACCTAGCACTTACTTGAAGACTCCAGGCTTGTGCCAGAAGGTGTCCTTGGCGGTCAACCGGATCATGCTCCTGCTCTTGGGTGGTACTGTCGAGAGGATGGCAATTGCGTCTGTCAGACTGTTGCTATGGTTCGCCACTATCCATTATCCATTAGCCATGAAAGTTAAAAGTCAAGCACTAACAGAGTTAATGCGTTGTGACGGGATAGTTTTCACACTAACAATTTTTTCCCTCCTCTGAATGATTTCATCGATGATGCTACATTCGGTTAAACGTCCAAGTAGGGAAGGTAGAGCGAGAGTGCTAAACATACCGAGTATCGCGGGGTAGTTGTCGGGGGCAATGTTCTCGGTGCCCTCGACCTCGACGGTGCCATAGAAGGAGTGGAGGCAGATCTGGAAGAAGAAGCGGATGGCCTTGTACATCGGTGGAGGCACGTTGGTGTTGGCGCTCTTCAGGCTGGCAATACTCTCTTGACTCTCGTCGCTGTCGTTGTTGTTGTTGTTGTTGTCCTTGCCATTGATGGCAGTAGCACCATGGTCGTTGGCGCTGGCGTTGGCATGACCATCAGTGTTGGTAGTCTGGTCCTTGAGGTCGGCCGGCGTTCTCTTTCGTAGTGGATTTACCATCACAAGTGTGTCGGTGTTGTAAGTTGAATGAATGTGTTTTTGAGGTATGAGTTTGTATGAAGTGTGGAGAGAAGAAAAGTGGGTGAAACGTGAAAGAAGAGGGAGAAAGAAATGTAAGTAAAAAGAGTGATCGAGGGATCGAATCCAATTGGACAGTCAATTAAAGATGTTGTCAATTAAAGATTGCGCCACCAGATTTATTCACAGGTGAAGTAATGTACAAAGGTGCAGACAAAATGAAAAAGTGGCAGACAATAATAAAAAAAGTGTTTCTAGGTTGGGGGACAAGAAAAAAAAAACTACAATGTCTTGTGCGCCAAGAGGCCGTGGGACGAAAGAAATAGAGAATGTCCTGTTCCTGACTCTCCTCCTCCTGGGATTGCAAGGTTATGATGCAGACTTCAAGGGTGGTGGCATGCTCTGTCGCCTATGATGGATCCAGCCAAACCAACAAACGAAAGCAGAGAAGCGACAAGAAGAACAATGGTATAGTTGAGTGTGAGTGATCAGGAACTCAATAATGCACGGCTAAAGGGCGGACCAACGAAACGGCACGGAGGGGAAAACGAGGAAGAGGGAAAGTAAAAGATTGCTTTGCAGCTTACTTTTTCTGCGGTCGAATAAATCTTGGAATCGCAGCGTCAGGTCGGCCATAGAGGAAGGTGGCCAGGATCACCACAAGAGTTCCCATCTGAAACTGAATCGAAGGCTCAAAGTCGAAAAAGAAGACTGAGATCATTCCTGAAATGATGATCGACAGTGACGTCGCGAAGCCCTTCAGGATGTTGTCGGCGTACTTGACCACAATAGCGACCAACAGTCCACCGAGCGCCTGGTTGGTGATGACGTACCAGGTGATAAAAGAATATCCTTGGAACATGCCGCCATCGTAGATCTTTTGTCGGTCGTAGAACATGGCGAGGAAGCTGAAGAGGGATCCCGAAACACCCAGCTGAAGGTTACGCACCCACATGTCCGACTCGGTGCCTTTGAGGATCTTCTCAAAGTAACAGCCAGCAAATCCAGACGAAACGCAGGATGTCAGCACGGCAAACAGTCCGATGATGGGGTTCTGGCTGACCAACGAGTCGTCCTCGGGGGGTGATGAATCGAGCTCGTCGCCCATTCCAGATGAATCCAAATAGTTCGAATCGCCCTCGTCACTCTTTGAGGTGTCCAGCACCACAGGGCTCTTGGGCGTGCCGACGTTCTGCAATTGGACCAGAGTGACGCCCAGCATCAAAAGGCAGAGCGAGAGCCACTTTTGTTTGGTGAGCCGTCTGTTGAGCATGACAACCGAAAAGATAGCGGTTGAAAGGATCTTGAGCTGGTAGGTGACTTGGAATGTGGCGGCTTCGAGGTTGGAGAGTGCGATATAGAGTAGGTTGTTTTGGAGGGCGTACAGTCCTGAGGGGATCAGCAACCTGAGAAGCTCCCGTGGTTGGCCTAGGACGTCGTTGCGAAGGATGTGGATTGTCCTGGAGATCGACTGGGTCCTGTAAGCCAAGATTCCTGTGCAGGTGCAGAGCTTGATGATCTCGGCAAGAAAGACGGCTGTTGACGCCAGGTACATGGGCTGATCAGGACCGACAGAGACGCGTGAGTAGCGCATCATAAGTACGAGAACACTGTTTTGCAGCAGAAGCACCACCAGAGACAAGTGCTTCATTGAAACGCCAAGAAAAGTGGGACTCTCTTCTAGATAATGTAGAAAAAAGTGGTTCGATACTGATGTTAGTTCCACTTGATGTACTGTGTTGGTGCCGTTTGATCTGTACTATGAAGGGGCCCCACGGTCTCAATCGAATGCCGTTGCTTTCAGGCGGGGACACCAGTAGAGTAGAATTAAGAACTTGTTGATATCCTTGTTGTCCTCTCAATCTGGGAGAATAGTGCTCCCGATTTAGCGTTTGGTGGTTATCAGGTTTATCTTTTGTTGTGTTGTGTTGTTGTTGTTTTGTTGTCGAAGGTTGCATCCCCTTTGTCAGGCAGTATTTTTGTCGCATAGCCTTATCATCCCGCGACTAGTGCAAAGGCGGTGCGTCCGTCACCTCTTTCTCTTTGGTGTCCTTTGATCACCATCGCGAGCACAGATACAACAACAGGAACGGCCTTTTCTTTCCATTGCCTTTGAAAATGGATTAAAAAAAACAGCATAGAAATGTCCCCCCTAAACACCTGCAACCCCTCATTCAGTCCCTCTCAGAAAAGGGTGTCGGATTGAAAATAGAAATGGCCCCACAACGACAAACGAGACACGAACACAAACACAAACAAACAAGCGAACACACATAACCATGAAACTTACGTCTGCCGCCTCGTCCCTGATGATGAATCGTCGGTAGTGATCCAAGCTGCTTCTCATTGTCGGCATAATGCGAACGTCCAGTCTTGGTAGAGAGCGACTTGAAGTGCAACGGCGTTGTGGTTTCGTAGGAGTGTTCCGACGACGAATTGCTTCCCATGCCAATCCCACCTCCTAGCCCTCCCCCTCCGCCACCACCGCCTCCTCCGATGTGCATGCTGGCTGAAGTTGAGGCGGATACTGGCACGGAATGATCTGAAGGATTATCCGAGGTAATTGGAATGGGGAACGACGACTTTAGCGGAGTGTGGGGTCGGTGTTGCAGAGGACTGTTGGAAATAAGGGTGCTGATGCTGCTGTTGCTGTTAGCGAGGTTAATATTAGAATGGCTTCTCTGGCTGACGGCACTCGAGGAAGACGAGGTGTAGAGGTCGCTTGGGTGGTTAGAAGTAGCGCTATTGTGGTCGATTTTAGCGCTTGAGCCAAGACTAATCGAGCGCTGGAGATGGAGAGGGGGTGTGCTGTTTGAAACCAAGCGAGCACTCTCGTGGCGATGAGCCGATGAGGAGGTGGAGGGATCGAGTGAGAGATGCATTCCTGAAGGGTGCGGGTGGAGAATATGTTGGTTGTGGTGGTGGAAGGACGAGTCTGTTGTTGCTGGTGTGCTGGAGCTGCTGGAACCGAGAAGCGTCGTTTGTGAGTGCTGGCGGGAGTGGGGTGGCGACGAATTGTGGACTGGCATCGATGAGGGTAAGAGAGGAAAGTGGGGCCGGGTGTCAGCGAGTGATCCTGATCCTGAGGCTCCAATTGAAGGTCCTGTAGCTGTCACTCCCGATAGAAGAGGCTCAGAGGATCGTGGTGGAGACAGCGATCTTGACTTTGAAATTTGACTGGGACGAGAGAACGAGAGTGGACGACCAGATCTTGTTGTTGAAGGAGGGGTCGTTACTGGAGCAGCACCGGATTGAGCCAAGGTGGAGGATGACGACGGATCCTGGTGGGATCCTCCTGTAGACAAAGTCGAAGACGAAGCAGGTGCGGTGAAGAGCTGCTTGGAGTGGTCTGTGTTGATGCTTCTTGTCCTCGGACGGGAAAGGTGGCTCTGTGGACTCAGCGAGGAGGTAGTTCCCGCGGACATTATTTTCTCTTGAGTAGGTTTGTTGGACGAACAGACGGCGACTATATTGTCACTTGGCAACGGTGGGTGAGAGTGGAGGTATTGTTGTCAGGTGAAGAAGAGGATGATGAAAAAAGAAAAAAAAAAGGATGAGAAAGGAGAAGGAGGAGGAAAAGAAAAAAGAGATGTCTGAAGAAAACAAAAGTATTCCCGCTGGACCTTTTGACAACAACAGGAAGAACAGAGGGAGTGAGAGCAACAAGGGAACGAAAAGAAAAAATTGCCTGAAGTGGCTGTTGGAACTTGGAGGATCTGATCTTGCACGGGATTGGCACGTCTTCGTGGAAGAGAGATCCAGGGTGGAGACCCTTGGCTTCTGGCTGATCAACCGCCATTCGCTTATCACCACGTCGATGGTAGCTCAATTTGCCAGGTTTCTCTCCTCCACCAAGAACTTTTCTTCTCTTTTTTTTTTCTTTTTTTTTGACCCCCTGTTTCTTTTTGTTTCCCTCCCCTCCTCCTGATCCTTGAAACGTTCTGTCAATCGTTCATTCATGTCAAGGTGTGCTCACACACATATCTTGTCGCATGGCCCTTGCTCGCCAACTTCTCACGAACACAAAAATGACACCCCCCACTTACCCACCTGTGCTTCATGGCGTGAAGTTACGCCTTGTCAGTCAGTCAACAACAGCCCGATAAGGGTCCACATGCACGAAACATCCACATGGGGGAATAAAGATGAAGCATCCTTCGTCAACGCAAGAACAACAACAGCTGTGGACCAAGGGGACGACCCCCTTGTATCCTTTTGCTCTGACTCGACATCCCGCCATTTCTTTCGTTGATCAATTAAGGGTTTTCTCCTCAGACGCGTTTCCTTTCCTGCAAGGTTGTTGGCCCTTTGATCTCTCTCCCCAACCCCATCACCCCATCACCCCGTTCCATCTTTTCGCTTCCTCACATCATATTCAACCATGCTCCGTGCCTCTCGTGTCCTCTTCGTATGTCATTCCACATTTCAACCAAAGCAGCAACCCATTCTTTCCTGAACACGTTTGCTCTTTCCTTCACACACACCGCTGACACTTTCCCACGATAAAAATTACGTGTCATTTTTTTATCTTTACCTAGTCATCCAACTTGGTCTCCAAGTCGTTCAACTCTGCTTCAGTCCTTCAACGCTCTAGCCCTGCTGATACCGTCAACCCCGCCGAGCTCTTTGGATCTGCCAAGAAGGCCGTCCTCATCGGTGTCCCTGGCGCCTTCACCCCTGGTTCGTGTTGAATTTTTTTCTTGTTATTTTGGGTCAGCCAGGTGGAAACATGGGACAATTGATCTGTGATGTTTTTATTGACTCCTACTCTTCTCCGAACTTTAGGCTGCTCCAAGGTAAACACCGAAAGCGACAGGACCCGATTGGACATGAGATGCTGCACGACGAGCAAGCGGACAGCGCATATCAAGGAACAGGGACAATCGATCTAATACGGATCCATCACTCTTTGACCTTGACATAGACCCACGTCCCTGGCTACCTCAAGCATTACGATGAATTGAAGAACAAGGGCGTCGAGCTGATCGGATGCGTCTCTGTCAACGATGCCTTTGTCATGGATGCCTGGGGCAAGGACTTGAACGTTGGCGACAAGGTCACCATGCTTGCTGACCCTCAGGGCAAGTTCGTCAAGGACCTCGGATTGGACTTTGACGCCTCCGGTATGTTGCGGATCAAACCTTACACGTCCTTGTTTGACTGTTTGTTCTTTTGTGAAGAGAGATTGTAAAATGTGGGGCCTTGCATTTCTAACCAATAATTTGTTCATCGTTGGATGTCAGCTGCTCTTGGTGGACACCGTTCTAAGCGCTTCGCTTTGGTTTTGGAGGTACGTTGATGCCAATTAGAGGAATGACACCCTGCCAGGACCATCCAATCAGACTAATGACCCTTTGTTCCCTTTCTTTTCAACCTCGGCATCATAGAACGGCAAGATCACCAAGGCCTTTGTCGAGGTGAGAGACAAGTACATGCGACCATGAAGGCAATATGGTCATTTATTGAACTGAGTGGCCTGCTAACACCCGCCTTTTTTTTTTTGTGATATAGCCCAACAACACTGGATTGTCTGTCACCCTCGCCGAGAACCTCTTGAAGGAGCTGTAACTCGTACTACTCGGTCAAATACAAAATGCATCTGCAACATTATCTCACTTGTTTATTGGCCGACAAGATGGCATTGATGACAATGTTCAGCACTCTTTTTTTCATATAAACAGAGAGGGGTATGGAATCGAGAAGTGGTGGTGAAAATTATGGAGAGCATAACATATCGTGGTAGGAGGTAGGGGGGAAGCTGCATGGCGTAAGTGGACACCCTGTCTCTAAGACGGGTGTCGCTAAGGCTTGCGAAGGATGACTAGGTAGCAGGGAAGGATGGCCTATCTGAGGAGCACCAACAACAAGGAGGTTAGGCTTGTATATATTTCATCCCGAAAGAGAATCGCATTGAAAATGAGCACGCACAACTTTGAGGTTTCGCAATCCTACCTTCCCATTCGGGACGGAGCAGATGTCGTCGATCTGGAAGCGATGGCGTCGAGACTTGGCCAAAAACATGGGCAAGTAAGCCTGCTGCCCTGACTTTCTGAGGGCATATCCCAGCGCCGTTGCCTTAGTTCGAGGAAAAGAAATGATATCTACGAGTTCAAGATCACGAGATCAGGGAAAAGAAGGAAGGGAAAATGCGAACGATGCTGCTTCCTTCCTTCCCAACCTTGTTGGAGGCGCAGAACAGTCATGTTTTGATTAACGCGAACTCTCAGTTAGCCTCTCGATGGGATCAGGCATCCATAACGGGGTTATCACTTCTCCTATTCCTCGCCATTTCTTCAAATGTAAGGACGCCAGCCGCAGCGTGGATCTGTGCTTTTTTTTATTTGACAAAACGAGACAAAGTGAAGGGAGGAAGCTAGCATAAAGGCATACGATAGCGTCATTTTACCCATAGGCGCCCAAGTCAAATTGTTTAGGGGTTGCGAAGGACAGCCAAGAAGCAAGGTAGGATGTCCTATCAAATTACCAATAACCACAAAGAAGATGAGTTTACGCACATACATTTCAGAGGAAGAAAGATCGCAAGGAGTAGATGCGGGCACACCAGTATCAAGATTTTCGTTTAACATACCGTGTCGTTCCGGACAGAGGAGAAGTTAGCGTTTTGCTTGTTGTCGAATCGAGCCTTGACGAGGAAGATGGACGACGTTGCAAACCCGCATTTTCTCAAAGCATTGCCGCGTGCCGTAGTCCAGTTTGGAGAGAAAAAATGACCTAAGAGTTCATTGATTCATTGGCAAGTCGAACAATCTCGATGAGCTGCAAAGAATTTAGTTTGAGGCTCCAGTCGAGAAACTCTCAGTTGGAAGTGACAATGCGACTATTACCTCTTTTGCTGTAGATCAGCAGGTGACCATGGTTCAAGATCCCTTGAGTCGCGCAGGCCCCGCCGCACCAGTTGCTGGCATCGCCGCACCAGCTGCTGGCATTGATGGTGGTCAAATCTGTATCGATACTTCGCCTGGAGACACATCCGCAATGGCCGGTGCCGTGAAAGAAGATCGACGGGTAGGAGTCGAATTTGTCGAAGCTGTGAGTACCCGTCGTCTCGTAGATTATCTTGTAGAGCTTCAATAGCCTGTGGGCACCAAAGACTGCTTGGTACTGTAGAAACTCTGGAGAGGTCGGCGCCAGGGGCTCGAGGTGTTGACCTTTTAGGCTCATGGTGGTTATGGATTGGTTTTTAGAGGGGTGGTTGGGGGTGGGGAGAAGGAAAAGAGAGAGGGAAGGAAAAGAAAGAGAGGGGAAGAGGAAGAAAACGAGATGTGAATGATATGTTGTTCTCGCTCTCTTTCCCCAGCCCGCTGGTGATCTCACATTGGGAGCTGCGCTCACAGCACTCCTAGACATCATTGTGGAAACTAATACCCACAGCATTGCTTATGGTGACAATGCGGTGGTGTTTTATTGAACAACTTGACATCACTAATCTTGTGCAAAAAGAAAAAAAACGCTTGGCCGAAATGAACAGTGATGGTGGAGATGTGAAAGCGTGATGAGCATAAGGCAAGAAAAGATTGCACCGAGGAGGCGTCCTTTGATCATCCTGGTGTAGAGGACAAGGAGCAACTTGCCTCACGTCTACTTGTGTACGATGGCGATGTAGACAGGCAAAATGTCCTATTATCGGAAGGAATACCGAGAGGCAAGAAACACGATGGTGAGTTTTTCAGAATGATTGAGCATGGTATTGCGGTGTGTAGGAGCAAACGCGAAATGTACCAACTTACGTTGTCGTTTTGGACAGAATGGTAGTCCTCGAAAGGATAGATAACTTCGTTTTGAGGGTTCCTGGCGACACAAACAAAGATACTCAGGAGGGGTGATTCCGGGGCTGTCCCAAAAGACTTGCCGATTGCCATTTCTCGAGCGGTCTCCTCATCAAGTGAGAAAAAGTGGCCTGTACTCAACAATCCCCAGCGAAGTACAGTGTGAGAACCAAAGTCTGATCAAACAGGAGTAACAAAGCAATTTTGAGTAGAGTCCAAAAGAGCATTTCTTTACCTTGTGGACTCTTGGCCTTGAGGAAGCCGCTGCTGATGATGCCCTTAGTACAACAGCGGGAATTTTTACACCAGGCATAGACAGGGATTCGGTCGTCTTCAGAATTGGCGATCATGAGGTCGGTGCATCCGCAGTGCGAGGTGCCATGGTAATAGGTGGTTCCGTCCCATTCATCCTCGTTGCCCAGGTATCCGCTGACAACCTCGGCGTAGATGATCTCGTAGAGGGCGACCAACCTGTCGAAGCGTTCCTCAAACATTTGGAATTCGATGGTTTCCTTGCGGATGGGCTCAAGGTAGACTCCTTGGATTGTCATGGCGATGTTGTTGCTAGTGGTTGATGAAGTTGATGTTGTTGTTGGGAGAGAAGAGCGAGTGTTGAGAAAGGATGAGGGTTGTGGCAAAATGAGAGCGAGGGTGAGAACTGGGAACGTGACGATGAACAGGAGACAAGAATGGTGATTTGATCAGTTTTTCACTTTCTTGGCTTTGGTGATCTCCTTTCGACGCGTCATTGTCGCAATCGGACCTACTGATGGGCAAGCTACCATTCTGAAATATCAGTCTGCCTTTCAAAGAAGCTCTGAACCCAACCACCTCGTCCGCTAAAATGCACATTTTGCTAACGAGAACCTGGGACACAATCTCACCTTTTACTAAGGAAGCTCCCTTCGTCCAAAAAAAGGAAGCGCTTTACAAAAAAGGGTTTCCTTAGTAAAAGGTGAGATTGTGTCCCAGGTTCTCGTTAGCAAAATGTGCATTTTAGCGGACGAGGTGGTTGGGACCAGAGCTTCCTTTTCACAGGGACACTTTTGGTGGCGCATCTGGCAAGGGATCTCAAATCGGAATCGGGCGCTTGGTGATGTCAAGGTATCATTCCAACAGTCACACTTGGTAAGCGGCGAGCATATCGCTTCGTACTTTGCCCGTGTCCCAATTCAACTTTTTTTATTTTTTATCTTTTTTTTGACGGAGAAGGATCGGGGTGGTCAAGGGCTGGTTACATTTATTCTTTCTTTTCCTTTTCCTTGTTTCCATTCAACAAACAGAAACACAATACATGCCTGCAATGCCCGTAAATTTGAGACCAATGTCATCGTCGTGCGCATGTTTTAGTTTTCTCATTCTTCTCCCTCGCTCTTTGATAGTCAGGAAGGATAGCATATGATTTCCGAATTCAGCCTTGGTCATCGTGTATCCCCTTGTTCCCTGTTGAAGAAATCTAATGGTGCAAGAATGGAGGGGTTGACATTAGAGGGGAATGACTTGTGTAGGTGTGGTTATGACATGAGAGGATTGTGTCATTTAGGGACGCTGGAAACAACTGTGGGAATATGAGTTGGATTGCGTTGGGCGCAGAAGAGACCAGGAAAATGAAAAAAGATCAACCAACGGGTGTCCAAATTGAGGTAAATGGAGTATTTCTGTTTTGCAGAAATGAAAAAAGGCTTCTTATTTGTGGTTCCGGTGAGAAGGATTTCTTTTCCCTAATGGTGACCGCATTCACATCTATTCTCCGCTCAATTCGGACATTCTCCGTGTGTACGACCACCACTCCTATGTCGATTAAGTGAAGGAGAGGGAGAAGGAACTCAATGCCCCAGGTGACAAGCATTGAAAAGGGCTAGCATTGTTCACGACAAGATAAAAGATGACGGCGATGGTTGCGGTGCAGTGAGTTCACATTCGCATTAGTGCCCTTCCTCCTTGGCTGGCTCCTCTCCACGGAAGATTACGCGACCGAGAAATTGGTGTTTTGTCCGTTCATTTCCGAATGGGTCATCAGTTCATGATGACAATGGACAAATAGGGTGCATTGGAGGTGTAGGATTGACACGGGCAGGACACGGATTCATCCCTTCTTTCTCCTCTCTCTATCCCTTGGTGCCCTTGCAGAGTCTATTTTGAATGACTTTGTTGTTTACGTGGGAGAAAAGGTAGAGGAATCGGAAGGACCAGACACAGGTGTTTAGGCGTTTGGTATTACGCGGCAGCTGGCTGTCAATAGGGAAAAGTAAAGAAAGAATAGCTGTATGCTATTCATTCACACGCTCTTTACAGTTGCAATATACTCACACGCGAACAACCCAACAACGAACACGAGAAAGAAGGAAAAAATAACGCCTCAATGACCAATTGCTCCGAAGGAAGTAAGGAAGCCAAAGGGAAGGGAGGGAGCTTTGAATTGAGTATATGCGTATTTGTGTGAGTGCTATTCTCGACAATGATGGAGTTAAACCTGTCTGGAACCATGCATATATAAAGGAACACCTTTTGTCCACTATTCCACTTCTTCTTTCCACACTCATCCTTTTCTTCTCTCAAGCACCCAACAACCAGCTCACCCAACCGACCACCTTCATACCACATACACAAACATCAACATGGTAAGTTACATTGCATCATTTCCGCCTCAGGGCTGGCGAAAAGGATGGAGATTTGAGTCTCTTAAAAGGGGTATCAAAAATGAAAGACTGTGCACAAAGCAAAGAAGGACGAGACGTGCGCAATGCTTTTCGCCCTCCTCTCTTTTTGTTTTTCTTTATCAAATACACACCTTTTCTCCTTTTTACTTTTCACTTTTCCTTTCTTCCCTTCCTTCCCTCCTCTCCACTTCTCTTTCGCAAGCCCATTCCTCGTTCTCATCTTCTTTCCTTCTTGACCTCGTTCGCCGCTCATTCATCTTTTCCTTCTACCCATTTCAAACGCGACCACCAAAGTACGAAATACAAAAAGAAAGAAAAAAAACTCCGAAAGTTAACACCGCTTCTCGTTCCACTACTATTTGCTCCAGTCTCCAGCTCCTGAAAACAACATGGTCAAAGGTACGTCAAGGACAACTCTCCACCTCGTTCTACGATAGCGACAGCCAACGTACAAGTATTCAGATACTAACCCACGCCTCTTGTCCGAAATTCCTTCATAACAACAAATAGTCGTCGTTTGCGGCGCTGCCGGAGGAATCGGACAGCCCCTCTCTTTGCTCTTGAAGCAGTCTGACTTGATCACCGACTTGGCACTCTACGATGTCGTCAACGCCCCCGGAGTCGCCGCCGATCTCTCGCACATCAACACAAAGTCCAGAGTCACCGGACATGGCAAGGACGACATGGATGCTGCCTTGAAGGATGCCCACACCGTCGTCATCCCCGCTGGTGTCCCCCGCAAGCCTGGCATGACCCGTGACGATCTCTTCAAGGTACACACCTACACATGGATATGAAAAAGACTTTATTTTGCTTGTTGTTTGATGGTTGCTACGGAAGCACTAGCAAGGGAAGAGTGCAGAACTAACAGGACTCGATTGAACAAACAACCAACGCGATACTTGCGAATGTAGATCAACGCTGGCATTATCGCCGGCTTGGCCGAGGGTATTGCCAAGAACTGCCCTGGTGCATTCGTCCTCGTCATTTCCAACCCTGTTAACTCGACCGTCCCCATCGTCGCTGAGGTCCTCAAGAAGCATGGCGTCTTCAACCCCAAGAAGTAAGCACCTTTGTATTACCCATACTCCTCTCGACATTACCAGTCTCTTTCTGAACAATTGGGCCCAATCGAATGTTCTCTTGAGTCATACCCCGCACTTTGAAAGTAGAGCAATTTTACTTATTTTTGGGTGTGGGATATGTATGGTCCGTTCTCTTTTCTCTTTGTTTGGTTGGATATGGGGGGATCCAACTTTGCCCAGAATGACTCCACATTCTCCGCCTTACCCCAGTCGTATTTTGTTGTTCAATGCTCCCAATGGATCCAGGGATGCCTAAAAACAAACAAACAAACCCCACCTTTTCATCCTCCCCCCCACTTTCGCCCTCTTGCTGAGCATCAAGCTACCTATGCCAGTCAGTTCACAATGACCATACACACGCCAAAAGGGCTTTTATGGCTAACCACTACCTGTTGACTCAACTCTAAAAATGAAATAGGGTCTTTGGTATCAGCACCTTGGATGTCGTCCGCTCTTCCAGATTCGTCTCTGAGGTCAACCCCTCTGTTGACCCCAAGTCCACCCGTATCACTGTTGTTGGTGGACACTCTGGTATCACCATTGTCCCTATTCTCTCCAAGATCCCCGGCTTTGTCGAGGGTCTCACCAAGGAGCAATTGGATGCCTTGACCTACCGCATCCAGTACGGAGGAGATGAGGTCGTGAAGGCCAAGGACGGCGCTGGATCTGCTACCTTGTCGATGGCCTATGCCGGAGCCCGTTTCGCTCTTACTCTTCTCGAGGCCACTGTTGCCGGCAAGACTGGATTGGTCGAGTCTTCGTATGTCAACCTCGATGCTGATAAGGAGAGCACCGCCGCCTTCAAGGCCGAGCACGGTTTGGACTACTTTGCCTTGGATGTTGAGTTTGGCAAGGAAGGTGTCAAGCACATTTTGCCCCTTCCCCAGGTCTCTACCTATGAGCAAACCTTGTTGGATGCTGCTTACCCCGAGCTCAAGACCAACATCACCAAGGGTGCCTCGTTCGTCATCGGTGCCTAAATTACTGTAGATATCATTTTGTCAAAAGTAGCACGATATCCCTCAATCTCTCTTCTCTCTCACTCTCGTACATACACATACATACACATACACACATACACACATACACACATACACAACAACAAAATTCTGTAACATAATAAAACTCGTTTGTCTTCAATGGCCGTTTACCACGTTATGTTGTCTGTTGCCTTGCAAGCAATGTTTGGACTTCGGACACGACGATAGTTCATGAATAGAGAAGACGCGCTTGAAATTGACTGAAGTGACTGTCATTCGTAGGGTTTGTTGACATTTTTGAGAGAGTGCATGCGGCCTCTATTTTTCTTTTTTTTTCTTCCTGTTGTTGACCATTCCCTCTCCTCTCAACCCAACTCACCTTCGACACTCTACGGCCCCCGTCTCCAGGATACAAAAGGAGCCGAAAAGAAACGCCTCTTCTATTCAACGCCACAAATAACCTATTCATTGCCAACACACAAAAGTCATCTACGATGAACGTTTCATTCCACTCGCCCGCACCCAGGACAGCTATCTCGGGCAGCAAGGCCCATAGGCAGAGTAAACAGCACGGATTGGAGGATATGGAGCTCGACGGCGACCATGAGGATGGTGCCAACGGATCTGGTGTCAAGGCCTCCACACTCCACGTCGTCACGCCAGGAGAGGTCATCACCAACGATACAGCCTTCATGAGGTACACAAGACTTCTAGACCACTCTGAGCAAAGAAAAGTGAGCGTTGATTTGCTTCATCTATGTGAAGACTGGATGGCTAACCGTATTACTTGTGTACTTGTAATACTAATACTCGTAGGGGTCACGGAACATATATCGAGAACGAGAAGGTGGTCTCAAGTGTTGCTGGAGTGGTGGATCGCGTCAACAAATTGATCTCTGTCAGACCATTGCACACAAGGTACATTTTCGGCCCATACCTGCTTCATTGCGAGGGAACAGTGTATTTGATGTCTTGCAGGAAAGGACATTTTGGACTAACGCACTGCCTCGTTTACTTTTGCCTGCTTTAGATACACTGGAGAGATTGGAGATGTTGTGGTGGGCAGGATTACAGAGGTTGCACAGAAGCGGTGGAAGGTCGATGTGAGCGCACGTCAGGATGCGATCTTAATGTTGAGTTCTATCAACTTGCCCGGAGGAGTTCAGGTACAATAACATGGATTTTTCTTTGTCGGTTGTCCGTTGAGCCGGGGATACAGTCATTCTCTGGATTATAGATCTGGACTATGTGCTTAAACTAACAGCAACAACCTCCATTTTTACTGACGAATCGTTTTTGTAGAGGAGAAAACAAGAGTCTGACGAGTTGCAGATGCGCAGTTTCTTCATGGAGGGCGACTTGGTTGTGGCAGAGGTTCAGGCGTTCTTTGGAGATGGTGCCTATTCTCTCCACACCCGTAGTTTGAAGTACGGCAAGCTCAGGAACGGAACTTTTATCTCTGTGCCTCCAGCGTTGGTTCAGCGCTGCAAATCGCATTTCCATTCGTTGGCCTGTGGAGTTGATGTGATCTTGGGTCTTAACGGGTACATCTGGGTCAGTGCTCACGTCCCCCAGAACTTGGATGAGATTGATACCGAGCTCGTGTATTCCAACAAGAACAAGGTGAGGCGTCTTATTAGCGGACTTTGATTTTGAACAGGCGGATTGTCTGTTGTGACAATTAATTATGCAAAAAAAAAAAAACGCGTGTAGTTAACCATTTTTCGATTTTTTTTTTTTTTTGATGCGGGATACTTTCAGGAGGATATTACACCTAGGGACAGAGAGTCGATTGCTCGTGTCGGCAACTGTATCCGGGCGCTCGCGGATGAGTTCATCTTTATCAACGATACCATCATCTCGTTCGCATATGAGGCCTCATTACAGTACAAACTCAAGGACATGAACAAGAAGGAGATCATGCATGCGATCGCAACAGAGGCTACCACTGCCGTCGATAACATGAAGGGATAAAGCGGGAGGGTTCGGATTTCTCGCGCTACCACAGCACAAAAAAAAAATAAAGTACAAGCTCAAAATCTCACGGACTTTTTCGATCGTTATTGCTGTAGAGCAGTTGGTTCTTTGACGCATCACGTCGCAGAATGAATTATGCCGCCGCACGCGATCGTCGAGTTGATTTACCTTCTTGATCATGTGGAAGCGCAGTGTGTGTAAAGATGAGGAAAGAACGAACAACAAAAGCAGCGTGCGAACGCAAACGCTCGTCCCCAGAGAAAAAGACGAGGAAGGAACAAAAAGAAAGCAAGGCTAACGCGCACCCCATACACGACCACTCAAAAGAGAAAGGAAGTCGGAGTGCGTGGAGAGCGAAATGTCTGTAAGGGAGATAGAGGAGAAACGGTGGATATCAGACAAACAACGCAGACGTGCACTCCGACAAAGAAACACGAAGAAGGAAGAAAGGAAGTGTGGGAGAGGACGACGTAAACACATATATCACACGCTCTCTTCCTTTTTCTGTTGAAAGGGAAAAGAAGGAAGGAGGGAATGAAAGGAAAGTGTTTATCATATCAAGTGTTGCTGAAGCAGCGAGTGAGGTCCAAACGGTAGAGGCGAGTGCCAAGAGGAGGGGCAGAAGAGGAGTGAAAAGAAAACAATACTAGTGGCAGGAGAGCTCGCTTCGCTTTCACGAGATTCATTACACAGACGCGCTCTTTATGCATGCAGCAAAGAAGCAAAAGACAGGATGCTTGTTCAACGATCTCCCGGTGTAGGTTTAGAAGAAAAAAAAGGTACACCCAACACGACCTAACCTGGCGGGCCGGTGTTTCAAGTCTGTCATTCCTGAAATGCCAGTTTCATTTACATCTTCCGCGGTGTGTTTGACCAGCATCCCACTCAAGGAATGATATTGTATATCCGAGAGCTCCAAGTACCAGAATGGTATCCTCAACATGACATGGGATGCTCCACAACTTGTAGCACTTGAGGTTCGCCCAATGATGCAGCACAATCCGTCCGCAAAACGTTGTGTCGGCCAAAAAATATATACTATGTTCGTGAGGTGTACCAGTTCACGATCGCAGTTCGAATCGTCGTCCTCGCCCTCATGAAAGTTGTCAAAAATAAAATAAAATAAAAATACAAAAATGCGGTTTATGCTGAAATGGGAAAAAAAAATATGCTGTGTCCATGAATTATTCGCGTTCCTTCTCCTTCTACTCATCGACCACAGCGCTGCTATTACTGCTCACAGCACTGTCGCTCAAAAGCTCCAACTCCAGTTCCGGTTTCGACTCAGACTTCGACTCGGACTTCGACTCGGACTCGACAATATCGGCTCTGTCCTCGTTCTTGTCTCCATCGTTCAAGAGCTGCTTGGTCGTCGCATACAAGGCTGGATCAAAGATCCTCGGCAAATACCCCATCTCCTTGAGCTCATTATCGCTAAACGACTTCTCGGCGTAATAAATCTGTGACAACACCGCCTTCTTGATCGCATCGCCCCGGTTCAAGCTATTAAACTTCTCCTGCGAAGATATCATCTTCTCCGAGACCATCAGTCCGTTCGCAACTCTCTTCAGCGTTGCCTCATCCTCGACCGCCACAAACTCCTTGAAGGCAGCCAGGGGGGCAGCATCGTCCTTCAGCGCCAAGACCTTGTGGATCCAGTTGTGGTAAAAGTCCAAATGCAACTTGTACCGGAACCGACCCGTTTCTGCGTGCAAGATCCGGCCCAATGCGCGATCGCTCTGGTCAGCAGATGGTGTGATACCCATATACCCCGCGATCCGGTGCAGGGTTGGTTTGTCCAGGGCTGCATAATCGACTCCACGGACGGGGATCTCCATCAACTTGAACCGAATGTCCTCAAATGGCGTCAAACTCTTGATCAGGTCGTCGTGGAAACCAGAGAGATGTTTCAGACGCAACGAATCCTCGGGTGAGAGCGATGCAGACTTCTGGTAGGAATCGCGAATGAACGAGAGATCCTCGCGGGGGATCTTGGTCATGTGGCCGTTGGAAAAGCGGCGGTAGTAGACCGCAAGAACCTTCTCGGCTGTAGGCACCTCTGATTCGGGGGAGGTACTCTTGGGGTCGCCGGTTGCGTCAGTTTTGACTGGTTTAGAGACGGCGGAGGGTTTGGCTGTGGCACCAGCAGCGGAAGGTGAGGCAACAGCCTTGGGGATAATCTCCTTCAACTTGCGAGCCATGGATGCCGTGATAGAGTCACCTTGGTTGTCCTTGTCGATCTTGGCGGCAGGTTGAGCACCCTTGGCCTTCTTGTCGGGCTTGGCCTTCTTATCGGTCTTGGCTACGGCTTTAGCATCCTTAGGTGCTTCTGCAGGCGCAGGTTTAGGTTTGACTACAGGTGCAGTAATGGCGTCAGAAATCTTGATATATCCCTTGGGCTCCCAGATCAAAAACTCCTTGTCAGCCTGCCTCCGCTCCTCATCCTCTTCCTTGAGTCGTCCTTGCTCACTAATCCTGCGGAACTGGTCCCTCATGATATCGCGCCTAGAAGCCGCACGGGCA
Source organism: Linnemannia hyalina (assembly GCA_019671135.1). Classification (NCBI taxonomy): domain Eukaryota; kingdom Fungi; phylum Mortierellomycota; class Mortierellomycetes; order Mortierellales; family Mortierellaceae; genus Linnemannia; species Linnemannia hyalina. The sequence goes on from JAHRHY010000027.1 coordinate 298,737, forward strand.
AGCGACTCAAGCTTGAGTTCCGAATCCTCCTCTCCTGCCTCAAACGCCTTCTCAGCAAGCGCCTCCCTCGCAGCATCATCAAGCATGATCTCGGCTTGAATCGCCTTCATCCGGCGGTACTCGCTCATCATATGCGGCTTCTTCAGCTCCGCAATCTTATACCGCAGCTCCCACCTGTCGGTGCCTCGTTCGTTCAGATCAAAAGGTCCGATGACGGTCGAGTTGTTGACGTTGGAGTAGCAGACAATCTGCCACAGACTGAGCTCTGCGTTGGGTTGCATCTCTGGTGCTCCCGCTTCGTCAAATTCCACCATCACGTTCCTACCCTGCGCCGATGTCTTGGCTCCCAAAGGCAAAGTCTCGACCCAAACATTCATACTCTGGACGGTCTCATCCGTGTCAACAGTGATCCTCAGGTCCTGATTGGGGTATTTGGCGGTAATCTCATCCAGGGTGCGATTAAATAACCGAAGCTGGTTCTTGAAACATTCATCGCCCATCACGCTCGATCCAAACAACCGCGAGTCCATCTCATCCAGAGAAATGTACTGGAATCCAAAGATCCTGGCCGTATTGTGGAAGGCGACAAAGATCCCGTCCATCTGCCCGATCCTGACCTGGAGACTGTACTTCAAGAACGCCGATCGCATCATGTCGTAGTATTCGCGCTCAAAACTCTCCAGATACCCGTGCGCCTTGCGAAGCTGGTATCCTTGGTTGAGTTCATAGTTGTGGACATCCAGGCGGATTGCCACTGCGGCACGGGTCTTGAGATCGAACGTTTTGCCCGGAAGCCGTGGATCTTCACAGTCCAGCTGTGAACGGAGCAGGAAGTTGTCGACAGAGATGTAGTTGAACGCCTCGAGTTGATCTCTCTCCTCTGGTGTGACCATCCAAGAATTCGCCTTTGTAAACCTTGAAAATTCTTGTGGCGTGCTAGTCAACATCTTTTCCATGGACTTTCCCTTTTGTGCCATAGAGCGATAAACAACGTATGTTAGTGGGGCCAATCTTGCAATCAATGAGCGACGGGCATTTGTCGATGGATCATAATCAAACCCGCTTACAAGTTGCATCAAGACTGTCGATGAATCAAAAGTCTTATCGGCGTCAATTGCATAGTATCCATCGCCCTTGTGCACCAACTCGATGGTAGTCGGTGCCCTGCTCAGCCTTGTGAACCCCTTGGGCTATCGGAGAGAAGGTGTTCTTGATTAGCCAAAGCTCTGGTTACTTAACGTTCAACGCACAATGAAATCTATGATCCATCATTCTATCGACTTACTTGAGATGTAAATGCCTCTGAAAGATGCGTTGTTTTGAGCGGCTTCCATCCAGAGATCAAAAAGTAGTATTGGGACAGGATAGAGGTCATGGATGAGGTCGATCCCATGTACTTTCCGTGACGACTCCGCAAAATGTTGAGCAGTGCTGGATCCATCGACGATGTTTTGTAGGCAGGCAATGCGTCGTAATCGAAGTCCTTGGGCTGGCAGATTGATCGCAGATAGGGGTCAAAGTTGAACACGGACGACCGTGGATCCTGCAGCCAATGAACACCTGGGCTGTGTGAAGTGGAAAAAAAAAGGTGACTTGTTAGTTGGGCTCACAAACATAAGGTTGGATCGTTGTATGCTGTGAACGCGGTTCCTGTGCCTCGACACTTACTTGAAAAGAACTCGGTCCAAGCCATGCTCCAACACTGCCACCTTGGGTCTCGTTTCTGGCGTAACATCTACTCAAATGAAGGAGCGTTTGTTGTTAGCTGATTCATATTCAAAGTGAACATTCCTGATATGCAGTCGTAGCGGAAACTTACTCTTGATTTCTACGTCCTTGGCTTTGACAGATTCCCAACGAGCGTATCCGACAAGGTACTGCGCCTGAATATCCGGAATCTGAGTCTCCGCAGCGGGGTATGTGTTGGCGCGGTCATGCCGAGAGTCCGCCCTACTGCTCCATTGTGACTGACCCGTGGTTCTCAAACTAGCCTCAATGGCAGCCTCCAGCTTGTTGGCGAATGGGTCTGCCGCTGTATTTCCAAATGGATCAATCGTTCCTCTGTCGCCATCCTCCGACTTTGATAGTCCTGCTCCCTGTCGGCTTGACTCGATCGCCTGGACCATCTGCGAACCCGATACTGAATGCGCCTTGACATAGGCAGGTCGCCTCGACCGATATCCCGAAATGTCGCCAGATCCGGTATTGCCAGACATGCGACCGCTAGAAGCATTCGAAATTCGATCGTATGGAGCCCTGCCTCCCCTGTTATACCCGCCGCCACTACCACCAGATTTGGAACTAGGTCCAGGCTTTTTGTCATTGAAGCTCCGTTTGTGGCTGACTGATGAGGTCTTGACAGACCGGGTGCCAAGTTTGGAGTTGAAGGCTGCTGGAGATAATGTGCGCAGGGTGTGTTGATGTAGACATCTGCAGGGGAGATATTGGCGGAGGAGGAGGACGGTTGGGTATGTTGTGAAAGTCGGCGAAGCAATAGGCCTGACCCGTGGCATGGTTAGCCGAGATATTCCTACAGTTCCTGTCATTAGTAGTATTCCACGGCTCTAGTTACTTCTCGATGCCGAGTGAATGTGTTTTTGTTGGTGGGTGATTCGTCTCTGTCCTGTTCCTAGTCCGAGGTGGCCCGTAAGTCGTGAATGGTGGAAGGTGAATGAAGGTGGCACCCATGGTCAGACAAGGGATCAGCTAAGAAAGGCGAGAAATGGACTGCTAAAAATCTGTTGACAGTAAGCCACTCCGCAGCGCACTAGGACCCCTCAATGATATCATTCAGGCACAGCACACGAACTATTCGATGCCCTTTTTATTCTGTTGAAATGCTGGGAGGGTGTGGGAGGTGTAAGGTTGTTATGCAAAATGAAATGTCTAGTTCGAAGTGTATGAAGTACCAGTACAATTGCGCCCCAAGGTTGGATCAAATAAATGCACAAGTTTGTTCGGTTGTACGACAAGCTTTTAGATCTTGATCTCAAATGAAGTATCACATCCGCAAGAGTGTGCTGCGTGGGGGTTGGCAAGAACCTTGAAAGCTGATCCGATCAACTCCTCAATGTAGTCAATTCTTGACCCGCTCACCATGGGTAATGTAATCGTATCAAGAACAACGCGCGCTCCGTCCTTCTCAAATACACTATTTTCATGCAAAAAAAGTAGTCAGACGAAACTTAGTCTCTGTCGTTTTGAACAAGAGGCACATCCAATACTGCAAGCAGGAATCCAAGCTCAAAAAGGGTCATATCGGTAATCCTTACACATCATCCTCGTTGACAGTATCCGTTAGGTCCAAGAGGTACTGGTATCCGTGACATCCGCCAGAGTCGACTGTGATCCTCAGTGCCTGCAAGGGGTTCTTTTCATTGATGGCAATCCGCTTCAGTTGCTATCAGTTAAACAATACAAAGCCGAGACAATTAGTTGGTACCATGCAGCAAATACAATTTTTTTTTTTTTTTTTTTTTTGGATTCGCATTATCCATGCATGGTTTGTCCAGTACCTTGACAGCGTTGTCTGTAATGATGACAGTCAACTCCTTTCCTGCTTCGTCATACTGAGGGTTATGGATTTTGAGCTCGGGTGTAGTTGTGGAGGGTGTAGTCGTGTCGGCGGCAGGAGCAGGGGCGGCGGCAGCACTTGTGCTGTTGAGACGCTGTTGGTATGATACTCGGAGGATGGTGTGAGTAGGTGACAGTACGGCCTGCTTGTGGAAACTTGCCCTTGAGAGGGTGGCCAATGTACGTTGTGCTGGGCTGCAGCTTTGGGAGATAGTCGCTGCGCAGGCGATGTTGTGAAGGGGCTTTGAGACAGAGGAGTTGAGTCGAGAGACGATCCGTGTCCATGCAAGTAGAGAGGCCATTGTGTAAGAAGAGAGTTGTGTGGATAAACGATGCCGATGTTGAGAGTGTCGTGAGAGATATTAATACGTCAGAGTAAGTGAATGAGTGAGTTTGAGCGTGAGAAGTGCGGGCTGTGTGTGCGTTTCGATGGGGAAAGAGATTGTTGAGGGGAGTGAGGAGGTGAGGGACTTTCTGAATCCCGAGAAAGGTGGTCAGGAAAGGAAAACCTCCCGAGCCAGGCCAAGGATGCGGAGCTTGTTCCACGTGACCCAACTCTATTTCCTGCTTTTCTTTTATTTCGCCCGCACTGCATTACAAGGAACAACAACGTCGTTTGGACTCACACGCGTCGTCCTTGACCCGGTGAGGATGGGCTGTACAATCCTCATACTTTATTGAGTGAGGTAGACTATGTGCAGGTACGAGGAACACTTCGACAGCTCCATTTTTAATGATGTGTGGTCACGGACGGCCATCTTTACCTTAAAAAAAATCATATTGTACAAGGGAGGCTAGGCACTCTAGAGCTGCTTGTTGAGGACATAAAAATGACGCGCGAGTTCTCCGAGCCACTCGGGTTCTATTGCAGTCACCTCGCGCATATACGCCTTGCCCTTGCCTGTCTCAACCACCTCGTGGAAGATCACCCATTGCGGCGTCTGCTTGAACAAGATCGACACCGGGTGCATCCACAGCTTCGTCGGAGTGTATGATAAAGCTATCGCCACCTTCGGCCTAGCCTCCAATGCGCTAATTCAATGTGTACCGTCCGAAGCAGTCTTTGCTGCCTGCGCAAAGTATCCGGACGCGAGGCACTTGTGGATCTTGATCGTTGCTTCGTTGGGATCGCTGACCCTTGATCCATCTACCCCCAAGCATGATGGCAGTTGACTTGGCCTATTCAGACCAAGTGTCTTGACGAGGTATCGCTCCAAATGTGACCGAATTGAAAGTGCTCTGGACATGGCCTTGAAGTTGATCAAGTGGTTTGCGCACCACTTTGAAGACTTTTCAGCTTGTGATGAACGTGGCGTAGACTATAACAAGAATGCAATGATCCAAGGAAAAAAAAGGCGTTAATGTGGGAGTTTTGAAACCTCGGGTTCGAAGGGAGTGAGGGTGAGTTCCCAAGAGATGGAAAGGCGCTAACTGGGTCTTCCTCCACCCTTATGGAGGACCTGGTGTCGGCGCCAGGGGTTGGGTTACTTCGTTCATGGCTTGGGTTGACATGCGTGTCTCGTTTTTTCATATATGTATTTTTTGTTTTTGTGTTGTAGTCGCAGTCATGGTTGGTAGGAGTGGTGATTCAATGAAATGAGAAAGGGATAGGTATTGTGTGTCGCTGTTGATGAGTCTGTTGATGTATGTTGTTGTTGTTATCGCTGGTGATAAAATAAAACACCGGTGATAAAAGAAAACACTCTTTTTGCAACAACTTTTGTTCCCTTATCCTTCTTGTCCTTTCACTTTAGCATCATTCTCCACTCGTTCTCGCCCACTCACTCTCACACACTTTCATACGCCCGCTCTCACCCACTCTCACATACCCACTCTCACACCCTCACTCACCGATACCTACACATGGATACGGACGGCGGCGAGAAGGCGGTTGCCAAGTTGAAGATTTCCCGCTTCCTCAACCAGCCAGAACGGGTATTTTACCTGTACCAAGGCATGAACTCTGTCGGGCGGGACCCGAACGTGTGCAACGTCTGGTTGACAGAGAACTTTATCTGTCGTGTACACATGTACATCAGTAAGGACCTTGAAGTAGTTGCTAACACGCCATGAAGCTAATGAAGTGTGCAAGACGCAATCGAGAGACGATCGAGGATAACTGCTGACATTTTGGTTCCAATCATTTTTTTTCTTCTGTGATTTGGTAGACGTTCAGGACGAGCTCATATTCATTCGAGATGGAGTGGAGCGCCCAGTAATCCATCCACCTTCCAGCTATATACCAGAGTGATACCCCATAGGAATAGGCGTGAGGAAGAGGAAAGAGAAAAGAGTTTTCACAGCGAAAGTCGGAGAGGTGTGGGGTTTTCTCTGACGACGCTTATTGTTTGCTGCTTGTTTGATTATCCAAATAGGGCAAAAAGCCGACCACGTTGTCCGCCTCCACCTCCACCTGCACCCCACATGTCATGGAGCGCAATGACTGGTACCAATGCACTCGAAAAATGGTAAAGCCAAGTATATTCATATATACGCGTGCATTTATAGCTGCAATGAACACGGGAACTGGTACCGAGTTGAAAGCCGAGACTAATACCGCATGGGGGTTTTCATTCCTTTTTTTCTTCATAGAGATTCATACTCGCAGGGCGGTTGACGTTGTTTGGAGTGAGAATGTTGAGAGATACCGAGCAGGAAGCGGCGCCGCGCAAGGTAATAATGCAGGAAACAATGCAAGGTTACTTCTCATTTGGTGGCAAGTTAAAGAGCACGGTCAAATTTGCTCTAGATAAATATTTACCCCCTCCTTGTTGCACTTGTTTTTGTTGATAGGGCCACATCACCCCAGAACAGCGGACGGCAATCAACAACAGAACACATATGGACGTAACGTTTGTGGGTGAGTGAGGATGGTGTTTGAAAACGTGGTGGAATTTATACAGGAAGAGTAATTGAGAGCAATGGAAGAAAAAGTAGTAATAGAGCACGCAGGTGCCCTTGCAGTCGCTTAAATAAAACTTCCTGTCGTGTTGGTTGTTGTTGTTGTTGTTGTTGTAACGAGTGCAAGGGTGAGGCGATGGGAAGGAAGAGGGAGAAGGGGAAAGAGAAGGGAAGGAGAAAGGAAGGAGAAGGGAAGGAGAAGAAGGGAAGGAGACGGAGAGAATGAAGAGCGGAGATAGAACCACCTCCTGGATTGAGCGAAGATCGGGCCGTCGATCGGGTTGCCGACATTGGTGGTCTTGAACGAAGAGGACGACATTGCTACAACTGTCATAGCCACCGCGCGAGGAGAGCCCAAAAGTCGATAGGCTGTCTCAAAGGCTAACTTTGGAACCCCCTTACATGGTTGCAGAATTGAATTGACCCGACTGGGACTTAGTGTGGACCAGAGATGAAATCGTATGTAGCGTAAGGATTTGGTAAGAGGTGTAGTGATGTGAGCATTGGCGGGTGTTGCTCTTGTTGTGGCGGTGGTGTTGACAGGGTGGAAGATGCGCGGTGGTGATGCTGGTGTGGGTGTTTACAGTTCGGGGAGAGGCTGAAGTGGAATGGATTTTTGCGCTTGTTACGACTGTTGCTGGTGAGGGGATGGGAGGGCTGAGTGGAAACAAATGTGATGAAGATGATGAAGAAAATGAAGAAGAAAGAAGATGAAGAAGAAAATAAAGAAAAGAGTTGAAGGAAGAAGAGGAGGAGCGTATGAAAGTATAAGAGGAAATATATAAAGGGTCTTGTTGTTCAAGCACCGAGAGTGAGCAGGAGCGAGGTGGCGGTGACGAGATTGCAGTGATGGTGGTATGCATATCCTTTTTTTTCGGAATAAAGGGTGTTGTTTGTCAGTTATCGTTTAGTCGCTTGTTTTTTTTGCTTGTTTTGTCCATTTGCTGATTGTGTGTACAAAGGACGTTGTTGATTATGCTGAGTGAATGTGGGCGAGATCATATGTAATAAGGGCAGAGCGGTAGTAGTTGAGAAGGAGCTGCGAAAGCGGCAGTGGACTGGTCTTATTATAACGAGTAAGAGAGGAAGAACTAGAAAAGACAAAACAAAGAACAAGGTGAAAAAAATGGGAAGGGTTGAAGAAGTAATAACAAGGAAAAGGCGGGCATACGTTATAAGGAATGAGAGATTGGAGAGTCGATGACGAGAGGATGAGACGAGAGGATGAGACGAGAGGATGAGACGAGGTCAGTGTGCTTGTTATTCAATCGGTCCACATTAGAGGACAAACAACAACAGCACACACACACATACTGACAGAGAGAGAGAGATAGTGAATAAGACGAAATGGGAGACAAACCTCGTTTTTGTACGTTGCTGGCCGGTATAGTCTCATAGGCTATAACAATACTGTAATCCAGAAAAAAAAAGGCGTGAAGTAAGTCTCTTGCAAGCTGAATATATAGCTATCACTGTGCGCAGAGGAGACATCTGTTGGGGAAAAAAATAGTACTTAGGCCAACATAAGAAACCTGCTTCTGGAGCATGTACATGAGGCAACGGCCGGTTGAGCTGGCAGTAAGACCGTTCTGCCAGACATCGTGCAGAGTCCCGATTCTCTCAAGAGGGACCTTCGCCAACGAGGACCCAACAGGCACAGATTTGGCACGGTGAATGACCGACTCGCCCTCACCTCCGAGGGAAGTAACTGAGGCCTGTTGGTCGAGGAGGAGGAGGAGGATGTCGACTTCGGACTTGTTCAGTTAGACAACGGCAAGAACGGTTGCGATTGCGATCGTCATGAGGATGATGAGTGCGTCGACCTCCATTTTCTTTCTTGATGTATCGTCCAACATCACAGAACCCCTAGGAAGGTTGGCAAATCCAGTACGCCTGTTGAACATCATACTCTTTCTTTGTTCTTATCATCGATCGTGCTCTTGGTCTTTCACCTCTTCGCCTACATCCCACCTGACCTCACACTCCCTTGACTCCTAAAGAAAAAAGGCAATAGGGACTAAACTTGTCTTTGTCGGATCGATTCTGGTGCATGAGTGGTGTGGTTGCAAAGGCCATCTGCAAGTGGTCGTGAGAGGTGAGAGGCGAGAGTGGAGGCTATTGGGGTAGGAGGGTCGCAGATAGAAAAAGTACAGGTAGGAATAAAAAGGAGATATGCTCATTTGACACACGATCATAAATAATTACCACTGACGCGTACCGCGATCAAAACGAAAACGCGCTCGTGGAAAGTCTCTTAATTCAAACACATGTCTTGTTCAGAACCAAAAATGTCTGTTTGCATGCTTGTCAGTCATTGTTTGCTGGTCAGTCATTGTTTGCTTGTCAGTCATTGTTGCTGGTCAGTCATTGTTTGCTTGTCAGTCATTGTTTGCTTGTCAGTCATTGTTTAATGTCCAATAATACTCTGTGTGCTATGAAACCGATGCTATCCACGTCCGTGGCCATCACCACGATCACAACCACTCCTTGTCGATTTTTGTTCCCCTCGTTTCCAGTCTTGTCCGTCTCGAACACGCCATTCTTGTCGAATCTGGTCCGCATCCTGATTAACATCCTAGGGACATATGAGAGAGAAAGAGTGGGGAAAAAAGTTAACATGAGAGCCAGAAATACTAACGATATTAAGGTGCCATTGGAAAGAAAAGTGAAAAAAAAAGTGACCATATAACATAATAAGAAAGAAAGAAAAAAAAAGCGAGCAATAACAACATCTGTCTCCGGTTGGCCTCCGTAAACTCGCAAAATAGAGGCCCCAACCCAGAGCCTACCGCCCATCCTTCAGAGGGTAGTGAGACTACATCTCTTTATACTACTTCTTATATGCTACTCCGACGAATACTCAGCAACAACATTAGGGCCAAATATGTCCAGAAGACTGGCACTCGGTCGGCCCGATGCCTTAGACATGTTGAAATGTCTTTCGCTCGCGACAATTCGCAGGCGCGTAAATACGCCCCTTTTCTGCCGGCAATAAAGAGCATGCAGTGTCTCAATGTAAACAAGGCATGTGCACTTGTTTATCTCTGAAGGCCTCAGGCCTTGCAAGTTCCGAGAAGGGACCATACCTTGCAAGCGCAAATGTGTCAGTTGAGCACCTTCCTCTCCCTCCGTCTTATATCCTCGTCTATGACCTCTTCTGCCTTTTCCACTCCTCTTTTCTCCCTTAAAAAAAATCAATAAACTGGCACTTATCTTTTTGTCAGCTTTTTGGTTGTTCGACCAGGGTGTTGTTGTTTTGAATGTTAGACTTGTGGAAAGGGGCAGAGATGAGGAAAAGTCGTGGGAGGCGTGTGTTCCTGCTTTTTGTTCCGTGGCTGTGGAGTAGAGGGTTGGGATGGGTGAAGAAGAAGAGAAGGTCAGCAAACAAAGCATCAGCCAACACGCTTCGAATCGATTACGTTGCAGAAAGGAGACAAGGGCGGTCGAAAGGGCTGACAATGAGGGAAGGGAAGAAGGGAAGAAAGGTAAAGAAGTGAAAAAGGGAATGGGGAGAGTGAAGGGTTGAGGGAAGAGAGATAGGGGAAGGGGTGTAAGGGGTCGTTGTTTGGTTACCGTTCGTCGTCGTTTCGGAAGTGAAGGTGAGGGCGAAGGTGAGGGCGAAGGTGAGGGTGAAGGTGGGGGTGAAGGTGAGGGGAACGAGAGAAGAAGGGAAGGAAAAAAGAAAGGAAAGAAGGATGGAAAGGAAAGGACGGAGATAAGAAAGAATAGACTGATGGTCTGCCGAAAAAATGACAGCCAGTCCCTTTTTTCATATGCTCCCGTCCTTTTTGCCTGCACGCTGATCGTGTGCACTCCCTTATCCTGATGAAAGGACGTCATTGGTTTATTCAAGGAAAACGAAAGGAAAGAAATAACGCCATTGGTTTATTCAAGGAAAATGAAGGAAAGAAAGGACGCCAAGACGCGGAGGGATAAGACAAAGTGCACATGGTATGACGACCGTGGGAACGATAGATACAAGAAAGAGGAAAAAGAAAGGCAACGAGCGTCCCAGTCAAACAAACAAAAGACAACTGCAACATGAAACAACGCGCATAGCACATACAAAATCCATGAAATAGACGCGAAAGGTGGTTGTCCTGTTTTTGTGCAAGGTGAGGGGAGCTAGAAAGAAGAAAAAAAAGGAGAGAAAGAGAGGGAATCAGCATGCCAAACTGATTTCGGCCTTTTTTTTTTTTTTTTTTTTTTCTTTTTTGGAAATGCCCATTCATCAATGCACCGACCGGGTCCTAGATTCCTGTCGTTCATTCTCCTGATTCGTAACCTCGTTGATCACAACTTGACTTTTTTCGCATTTTGCATTTTGCATGGACCGACATTGGTTCATCATCGGACTTGAAAGGCCCGGATCATCTCACATTGTTCGTATGTCCAAAGCAGAGTGTGGCGAATGATCTATATGTAAAATTTTACATGGGTTTAGCAAGACCGACTTGGTTATTTTAAATACCACAAGCTCAATACACTTTCTACGGGTAACCTCATAGCAGTTCAACACCAAGGACACGAAGTGGGATCTAGAAAATAGGAAACATATGGAACTATTAGATCCTACATGGAAGATATCGTTAAAGCATGTTTTGTTACATTGGGGGGTCTGGCACGAATTCACACATTGTGATATTACTCTCTATTGAGAATGACTGCCTCCGCGCATCAAAGACCTTTAGGTTCCACTTCATGTCCTTAGTATGGAGCTGCTATTAATTTACCCGTAGGGAGCTTGTGGTATTTAAATAATCAGGTCGGTCTGCTAAACCCATGTAAAATTTTACATATAGATCATTCGCCACACTCTGCTTTGGACATACGAACAATGTGAGATGATCCGGGCCTTTCAAGTCCGATGATGAACCAATGTCGGTCCATGCAAAATGCAAAATGCGAAAAAAGTCAAGTTGTGATCAACGAGGTTACGAATCAGGAGAATGAACGACAGGAATCTAGGACCCGGTCGGTGCATTGATGAATGGGCATTTCCAAAAAAGAAAAAAAAAAAAAAAAAAAAAAGGCCGAAATCAGTTTGGCATGCTGATTCCCTCTCTTTCTCTCCTTTTTTTTCTTCTTTCTAGCTCCCCTCACCTTGCACAAAAACAGGACAACCACCTTTCGCGTCTATTTCATGGATTTTGTATGTGCTATGCGCGTTGTTTCATGTTGCAGTTGTCTTTTGTTTGTTTGACTGGGACGCTCGTTGCCTTTCTTTTTCCTCTTTCTTGTATCTATCGTTCCCACGGTCGTCATACCATGTGCACTTTGTCTTATCCCTCCGCGTCTTGGCGTCCTTTCTTTCCTTCATTTTCCTTGAATAAACCAATGGCGTTATTTCTTTCCTTTCGTTTTCCTTGAATAAACCAATGACGTCCTTTCATCAGGATAAGGGAGTGCACACGATCAGCGTGCAGGCAAAAAGGACGGGAGCATATGAAAAAAGGGACTGGCTGTCATTTTTTCGGCAGACCATCAGTCTATTCTTTCTTATCTCCGTCCTTTCCTTTCCATCCTTCTTTCCTTTCTTTTTTCCTTCCCTTCTTCTCTCGTTCCCCTCACCTTCACCCCCACCTTCACCCTCACCTTCGCCCTCACCTTCGCCCTCACCTTCACTTCCGAAACGACGACGAACGGTAACCAAACAACGACCCCTTACACCCCTTCCCCTATCTCTCTTCCCTCAACCCTTCACTCTCCCCATTCCCTTTTTCACTTCTTTACCTTTCTTCCCTTCTTCCCTTCCCTCATTGTCAGCCCTTTCGACCGCCCTTGTCTCCTTTCTGCAACGTAATCGATTCGAAGCGTGTTGGCTGATGCTTTGTTTGCTGACCTTCTCTTCTTCTTCACCCATCCCAACCCTCTACTCCACAGCCACGGAACAAAAAGCAGGAACACACGCCTCCCACGACTTTTCCTCATCTCTGCCCCTTTCCACAAGTCTAACATTCAAAACAACAACACCCTGGTCGAACAACCAAAAAGCTGACAAAAAGATAAGTGCCAGTTTATTGATTTTTTTTAAGGGAGAAAAGAGGAGTGGAAAAGGCAGAAGAGGTCATAGACGAGGATATAAGACGGAGGGAGAGGAAGGTGCTCAACTGACACATTTGCGCTTGCAAGGTATGGTCCCTTCTCGGAACTTGCAAGGCCTGAGGCCTTCAGAGATAAACAAGTGCACATGCCTTGTTTACATTGAGACACTGCATGCTCTTTATTGCCGGCAGAAAAGGGGCGTATTTACGCGCCTGCGAATTGTCGCGAGCGAAAGACATTTCAACATGTCTAAGGCATCGGGCCGACCGAGTGCCAGTCTTCTGGACATATTTGGCCCTAATGTTGTTGCTGAGTATTCGTCGGAGTAGCATATAAGAAGTAGTATAAAGAGATGTAGTCTCACTACCCTCTGAAGGATGGGCGGTAGGCTCTGGGTTGGGGCCTCTATTTTGCGAGTTTACGGAGGCCAACCGGAGACAGATGTTGTTATTGCTCGCTTTTTTTTTCTTTCTTTCTTATTATGTTATATGGTCACTTTTTTTTTCACTTTTCTTTCCAATGGCACCTTAATATCGTTAGTATTTCTGGCTCTCATGTTAACTTTTTTCCCCACTCTTTCTCTCTCATATGTCCCTAGGATGTTAATCAGGATGCGGACCAGATTCGACAAGAATGGCATGTTCGAGACGGACAAGACTGGAAACGAGGGGAACAAAAATCGACAAGGAGTGGTTGTGATCGTGGTGATGGCCACGGACGTGGATAGCATCGGTTTCATAGCACACAGAGTATTATTGGACATTAAACAATGACTGACAAGCAAACAATGACTGACAAGCAAACAATGACTGACCAGCAACAATGACTGACAAGCAAACAATGACTGACCAGCAAACAATGACTGACAAGCATGCAAACAGACATTTTTGGTTCTGAACAAGACATGTGTTTGAATTAAGAGACTTTCCACGAGCGCGTTTTCGTTTTGATCGCGGTACGCGTCAGTGGTAATTATTTATGATCGTGTGTCAAATGAGCATATCTCCTTTTTATTCCTACCTGTACTTTTTCTATCTGCGACCCTCCTACCCCAATAGCCTCCACTCTCGCCTCTCACCTCTCACGACCACTTGCAGATGGCCTTTGCAACCACACCACTCATGCACCAGAATCGATCCGACAAAGACAAGTTTAGTCCCTATTGCCTTTTTTCTTTAGGAGTCAAGGGAGTGTGAGGTCAGGTGGGATGTAGGTGAAGAGGTGAAAGACCAAGAGCACGACGATAAGAATAAAGAAAAAGAGGATGGTGCTCAACAGGCGTCCTGGATTACCAACCTTTCTAGGGGTTCTGTGGCGTTGGACGATACACCAAGAAAGAAAATAGAAGTCGACGCACTCATCATCCTCGTGATGATCGCAATCGCAGCCGTTCTTGCCGTTGTCAAACTCAACAAGTCCGAAGCCGACATCCACCACCCCCTCCTCCTCGACCAACAGGCCTCAATTACTCCCCTCGCGGGTGAGGGCTGCGTAGGTCATTCACCGTGCCAAATCTGTGCCTGTTGGGTCCTCGTTGGCAAAGGTTCCTCTTGAGAGAATCGGGACTCTGCACGATGTCTGGCAGAACGGTCTTACTGCCAGCTCAACCGGCCGCTGCTTTATGTACATGCTCCAGTACCAGTTTTCTTATGTCGGGCTAAGTGTACTGTTTTTTTTCCCCAAGAGATGCCGATGTCTCCTCTGCGCACATTGAGAGCCATACATTCAGCTTGCAACAAGACTTACTTTACACGACCTACTACCACGGCACTCCACACTGTGGATGTCTTGACTATCGAATTGTTAACCCTGATATCGACTTGACCAACACCGATGCCAGCAACTGGTGCGACAGAGCCTGCGCGACTTATGGGATATTGAACCATGGCCACCTGCGAGCCTACAGCAGAGGAGGTAGTAGACGCACTGTCACATCTAATTGAGAGTTTCTCGACTGGAGGCCTCCATTAGATGCTTTGCAGCTCATCGATTTTGTTCGACTTGGCAATGAATCAATGAACTCTTAGGCAATTTCTTTTCTGTCTAAACTGAACGAACGGCACACAACTATGCTTTGATAAAATCCGACCAGCAGGCATTCTTGTCCATGTTCTTCTCAAGACTCGATTCGTCAACTTTAAAAATGCTGGCGTGTGCTTTGTCCAAAACGACACGGTAGGGTTGCACAAAAATCTTGATGCACGCGTTTACTTCTCCTTGTGATTTTCCTTCCTCCGAAATGTAACGCGCACAAACCCATCCTTTTTGTTGCTATTGGTGATTTGATAGGACTTCCTGCCTTGTTTCTTGACTGTCCTTCGCAACTCCTAGACAATTCGTCGTGGACGCTCGAGGGTTCAGTGGCGCCATGACATCCTTCATCGCCATCACCCTTCCCTCTTTTCCACCTCCGCTTTGCTTCGTTCGAAATCATTTTTTCTTCTGCCGTTATCATCATCATTATCATCATCATCATCATCATCATCATTTTTCAGTTGATCATTTCCTTTCTTGGAGCCCCCTTCCTTCTTGTTGCACCTGAATAAAAGATCACGAACACTGACAGCAATCCAACGCGAGATTTTATCATTTTTTATTGATATGTCTATTCAGGCATCCTGGGTAGCCAGAGCAGCAGCCATGCGTGCAGCTCGCCTGCGTTCCTTGCGTCTGGTTCTGCGATCCCGTCTGTAAGCCCGTCTGTCAGCCCTTTGCGCATCGGTCCGAACCCTGGGCGTGGGTAGGGTTTCAGGAGGGATAATACTCGACTCCAACGCGTGGTTAAGGTCATCGCTGATGACCTGGGTGTCCTCGTAGTACATGTCCATGAGTGCGCTCGTCGTCCGAATGTTGTCGAAATATTCGGTAAAGTTGTTGTGTGCGCGGTCGGGGAGTCTTGAGGAGGAGTTGAAGAAGCCAGGGCCTCCCCTAATAATTGGTCGTGGGAGGGTGACATCAGCTGGAATGCCTGGGATTATGGGGGCGGGTGGGAGAAAGATGCTTTGACTCAAGTCAAAGATGCTTTGACTTAAGACGTTTGGCCCCTCGCGAACGTATTGTACCTCGCGAACAACTTGCGTGACGTCCTCTATTATGTGAGTAGGCTCGAAGGAATCGTCGCAAGGTGCACGGATAGGATCGTCCTCATACTCGTACAAAGAAGGGCTCGCCGATCTTGAACTATATGAGCTGCCTCTGCTGCCGGGGTTGAGGTCGTAGTAGGCAGGGATCACAATGGAAGGTGCGCTGGGCTGGGTGTTGTGCACGGTAGGGCCCTCACCCACAAATGTTACGTCCATATGTGTCCTGTTGTTAATTGCCGTCTGCTGTTCCGGGGTGATGTAACCCTATCAACAAGAACAAGTGCAACAAGGTGGGGTAAATATTTATCAAGTTTTAAATTTGAGTGTGTTCTTTAACTTGCCACCAAACGAGAAGTAACCTTGCATTGTTTACTGCATTATTACCTTGCGCGGCGCCGCTTCTTGCTCATCTTCATCCAACTTCCTCACGACCAACGTCAGCAGCCCTGCGAGTTTGAATCTCTATAAGGAAAAAAAGGCATGAATAAACCCCATGCGGTATCAGTCTCGGCTTTCAACTCGGTACCAGTTCCCGCGTTCATTGGACCTATAAACGCAAGCATAATATATGAATATACTTGGCTTTACCAATTTTCCACTGCAAAGGTACCAGGTATTGAGCTCCATGACATGTGTAGTGGAGGGAGTGGAGGAGGTAGAGAGGGTGGAGTACGTGGTCGGCTTTTCGCCCTATTTTGAATAAAACAAACAAACAGCAAACAATAAGCGTCGTCAGAGACAAACCCACACCCTTGTGACTTTCGTTGTGAAAACTTCCTGTTCCTCCTCAGCCTACTCCCATGGCGTATCACTCTGGTATGTGACTGGAAAGTGGATGACTTACTGGGCGCTTCACCTCATCCTGAATGAATATGAGCTCGTCATGAACGACTACCAAATTGCGAGAAAAAAAAAGCAAAAGAAAAAACGATTGGAATCAAATGTCAGCAATTCTCCTCGATCATCTTTCGATTGCGTCTTGCACATTTCATTAGCTTCATGGCGTGTCAGCAACTGCTTTAAGGTTCTTACTGATGTGCATGTGTACACGACAGATGTAATCCTCTGTCAACCAGACGTCGCACACGTTGGGATCGCGCCCGACAGCGCTGAAACCTTTGTATAGGTAAAAAACCCTTTCTGGTTGGTTGAAGAATGGGTAAACCTTTAACTTGGCAACTGCCTTCTCGCCGCCGTCTGTATTCATGTGCGGGTGTTGGTGAGTGAGTGAGAGTGGGTGTGTGAGTGAATGAGTGAGAGTGAGTGAGTGAGAGTGAGTGTGTGAGAGTGAGTGTGTGAGAGTGGGTGTGTGAGAGTAGGTGTGTGAGTGTGAGTGTGTGAGAGTGAATGATGGCAAAATGAAAGGGCAAGAAGGGTGTATTTATATGTCTCCGACATAGTCATTTTGACTCCCACATACAAAAGAAAAATCAATACGCGGTGATGGCTATACATTTAGCTTGCCGTGATGGCTATACATTTAGCTTGCGGTGATGGCTATACGTTAGCTTGCGGTGATGGCTATACATTTAGCTTGCGGTGATGGCTATACATTTAGCTTGCGGTGATGGCTATACATTTAGCTTGCGGTGATGGCTATACGTTAGCTTGCCGTGATGGCTATACATTTAGCTTGCCGTGATGGCTATACATTTAGCTTGCCGTGATGGCTATACGTTAGCTTGCCGTGATGGCTATACATTTAGCTTGCCGTGATGGCTATACATTTAGCTTGCCGTGATGGCTATACATTTAGCTTCGCTTAACGCCTTTTTTTTCTTCTGGATCATTGCAGTATTGTTATAGTCTATGAGACTCTCTCTCTCTCTGTGTGTGTGTGCTGTTGTTGTTTGTCCTCTTTTACACACTCCCCCTCAACCCCCCTTTGTCTACCTATCTTCTAGCTGAACGTATGTATGCATGTTCATGGATGCTAACCCCTGAATTGCTGTCTGTCCTTTGCTACTACTGCTGCCGGCGTTGACTTGTTTGTTTGTCCGTCCTTTCTCGGAAGCAACAGAAATGTAACCAAACCGAGGGACAGTCGCCACTGCGGACACCCGTATATCTGATCCAAGCTTTTGAATCCGATCAAGCCATGCCATTGGTCACTCGTCCTGCGCAGAGGGCTACTTCTGCAACCTTGGAGAATAGCGAAGCTGGCTGCTGGTACTGCTACTGTTGTTGGTGTTGTTGGCCTGTGTTGGTTTAACTGTTGCTGTTGATGCGAACTGGTCGCTGTCGTAACCTTGTGCAACATGGACCGAGTTGGGCGTGTGGACAACCATGGGCTCAAGATCAAACAACAAGTCCTCCAAACACCCAGTCGTCAAACCCATCCTCCCCGACTTGGCCCATCACCGTCACGACCTCCTCTGTCCCTCTCGCTCCTTGGAGGATCGTTATTGGAAGGAACACATGTGAGCTCGGACTTGAAGCGCCTGTCGCCCCAGCCGGTGACGACATCTTGAAGTGCCGAGTCGGAAACGCAACGCCACCAGCACCTCCTCTTCCTCGCCCATAGGTCTGTTGGGCCGGTGCGCGTTGAGAGGAGGAGTACTTGAGCACATTGAACGCCAGCAAGCGGAAGACCAAGTGGTCGCTGACTAGACGTACCAACAGCACTCCATGAATCAGAGATAGTCGGCTGGTCGTACTGGTGTCGCTCAACTCGAGGGTATGAATACGGTAGCTGAGCAACAAGCTCCATTTCAATCTACAACGTTCGAATCGATTTCTTTGGGTTTATTACATTATTCATCGACAGACACCAAGAAAACATGCTCCGATCAACGCTATGAGAGACACGGAGGTGACCGACCGACGTCACGAGGGATATCGCAGTGTCCATCAACATCGTCTATTATTGCAATAAAACAAAACTCGCACCCTCATGCGAGCATACTTGTCATTCAACCTCGAGGACCGACTTACCTTCCTAATCCTTGGATTCGTTAATGGCGCAGGTATTTCGACCACCGCCTGAAAAAATGATACTTGTGGCTGGATCATCTGAGAAGACATTGGGATAGTCATAGACAGAGGTGGACTTGGAGACTGGTACAGGCCTGGAGAGATGTCACTGCCACCACTGCTAAGCATGCCGACCCCGGCGAGACTGTTGGTGGCGCCAACACCAAGGCCGAAGGCAGGATCCATATTGTTTTCTTGAGCTTGTGACAAGAAAGTATTTCTAGCCATGTCGGTCGTAGGAGAATCCTCATGGTCCGATCTACTTAGTCTAGGGACCCTGGGATCTACAAGCATAAAGGTACAAGTGGGCTCATGAAAATGCGATCTTTCTTATCGACGTGTACGTAGATATGTGGTAAAGAGGATTATATGTTGCGATGTATTACCATCTGGGAACCCAAGACCCCATCGATCATCGATAGGTTGCTGCTGCGACATCTTTAAGGAGTTGGCGCCGGTCGTGTCGAACAACCCTGCCTGCTTCACGATTGTGCTGGAACTCCTAGACTCAAAAAACGACAAGCACATGCAGAGAGGGGTATAAAGTTAATTTTCAGGTTGTTCCTGTACGTACCTGCAAAGGATCATAAAGCATACAAACGAAGAAACAGACGTACCTTACTTTGCAAAAGGGATGTAGTCCAGTTTGTATTTGTCCCCGTCGCCGTTGCGATCGTATATTCCTGGGCTGGAAGAAGTGGTTCTTGGGTTCGGATCTGGGAAGAAGTCCATCGCCGGACAAGGGGAAGGGGAGAAGAAATGGTGGCGTGTGGATGACAATTTTGTCGGAGGGGAAAAAAAAAGAATTACTTGGATGCGAAATAAGCGTGCTGGAGGAGATGATTGAGCGTAGTCAAGAACTCGCGCCAGACAGAGCCGGCTCCACCTTCTCGGTTGTGGATGTATTCCAACTGTAGCCAGTGTATACTCATCCACTCTGCCTCCTTCGCGCTCATCTCATCCTCCCATCCAGAGACATACACCCTCCTCAACTTGCTCAGGCTTCTCAGCTTGTCCAGACCAACAATAAGCACCAACGGGATCCCCTTGCGACAGTCCTCTGCCAGGTGGTAGTCCAAGTCGCCACTCAGATTAAGAACCTTGAGATCCTGTAGTTGCGCAATCTGGTTAAGAATAACATTAATCGACCGCCGAGTCGACTTCGGGGCCAACACCGCCTTGACACTCGTAGTGTCTGCCATCTCTGCAAGATTGGTCGCATCCTTGTCCAGCGACATTCCAATTCCAATCAAGACCACAAGCTCCTTCAGGCGCCGTGACGACCAGGGTTGCTCAGAGAGCACCATATCCCTCGTTCACAGAAACGACTCTGGTCCTCGAAACAACCTCAAGTTCTCACATCGAACCAAGATCTGGTGAACGTTGAGTCTCGACAGACCTCCACAGTCGACCAGATCCAATACCTCCAGCCTCCCCAAATGTACTGACAATTGACGAGACGAGTGACCTGCAAACGGAACAGTTACTGATGGTGACCTCCTTGAGCTGCCGTGACTTGAGGAGTGCCTCGTCTGCCAAGAGCCGACGTTGCTGTTGCTGTCGCTGTTACTGTCGCTGTTGCTGTTGCTGCGACAGCCGCGGTGGACGCAATGGTATCAGGTCGGGAGAGCAAGAGGTCAGGATGTCCTGGGTCGCATTGCCAACCTCGGTATGTGAATATCGCGGCCTTTGCCAATATAGGTCAGACTCTTGGTGTTGGGAAACTCCAGGTGAGGGGCCGCAGGCTGTTGAAGATGGCGTAGCGTGTGAAGAAGGCGTAGGCCCCAAACCCAATCGACTCCAGACCCTGGCCACGAAACGAGAGTCGGTTGGTGTGGAGGACAATCTGATCAATATGGATCCCCTTGATTTGACGAAAGTCCAGTACCGATGTCGAGTCTGTTGTCGTGGTTGCCTACCCCTCCTCATCCACCTGTTCCTCCTCATCCACCTGTTCCGCCTCAACCTATTCCTCATCCACTTGCCCCTCCTCAACCTGTTCCGTCTCCATCTCCTCCTCCCTCTCCTCGTCTTGAAGGTCAGGAAACGCAGCAGTGTTAAAGTCTGAATTCACGGGTACAATCTCAACGGACCGCAGGAATAACTGCTTCAGACGAGAACAGTTCCTGATCAACATGTTCATCTTTGGGACAGAGATTATCCACTTGGTGATATGCAGTAAAACAAGGCTCTGATGCTGACACCGGATGAAGCCCCTTGCAAACCGTAGCGTGTGCTCCTTGGAGTGGAGACCCCAATCCTCGTTCAGGTGCGAGAGGGGCGTCTGCTGTCGACCAAGTTGAGGGAACCTTCGAATGGATACCGATGTGCTGCCCATCTTTCTCGGACTGCTTGATGGGTCGTTGATGTTGCTGGTGCTGTTGTTGGTGTTGCTGGCGCTGTTGTAGTGTTGCTGGCGCTGTTCTTGGTGTCGCTGGTGCTGTTGTTGATGTCGTTCTTGAGGTCATCGTCAAAGGTACTGTCCAGGTCGTCATCGTCGTAGTCTCCTTGGTAAGATTCGTCAGAGGAGGTTTCTTCTCCCGAAGAAGCATAGTTGGGAGCGGTCCATCGCCATTGAGCAATATAAGGACGGTATTCTAGGCGGTTGATATATCGACAAGAGGGCCCGGGCCACCGTTCTAGGAAGAAGACTGGGTCGTGCATGACCAACTCTCGACCTAGGTGCTCGTCCTGGTGAAAGATGCGTTGGCTGAGGTAGTATAGAGCGAGCTGTCAACGTGAATGGTGTGCCAGAGCTGAGTCATAAAGTCGGACCGCCATGTCCTTGAGACGAGGATGCATGAGCATATAGGTCGTGTGTGCTGCTGTCGAGGTATCGGGCAATGTGTGCGCGGATCTCTGGCAGGTCGAGAGGAGACAATGAAGTAGTGTGTGAGGTGGAGGTGGATGCCATGCTGTTGTGGTTGTTGCTGGTGTTATTACTGAATGTGAATAGGAGACGTTGGTTGGGAGAGGAAGGAAGAAGAGGAGGAGGAGGAGGAGAAGAAGAAGAATGAGCAAAGAGTGAAGAGTGAAGAGTGAAAGGTCCATCAAGTTCCATCAACCAACCACTTTTGACCCATGTTAGGACGCGTCCTTCCTTCCTTTCTTTTTTCTCCTTTGGTTCATTCACTCCTTTCTTTCCCCCTCTTCTGCTTTCTCGTCAAGCTGGGCTGGGTAAGACAAACGGTATATGGTCATGCAAAGTACCATAAGCGAATCGACGTTGTCCCTGTCACTGTCACGGCTTTTGGTCCTTGGGGGAACCTGGAGGACCTCAAGGATCTCCTCCAGCTGGACACAGGTGAACTCGTCGAAATATACGCGTACGTCAAATGAGGCATCAAGCAGAAACGGACGGTGAAGAGCTGGGTTCTCGTCTTTGTCGTCCTGATCGAACCCGTAGTCGTCAAGGCCGTAAAACATAGCGAGCTGTGCCGCGATTACCGGCACGAGAAGGACGGCCATCTTGAATGAATGAAGAGCGATGGTCTGTAGCAGCATTCAAGGAAGCCATGGCAGGAAGCAAATGCGAGCTACCCTCCTTCCTGCAAAAAACTCTGTAAATTAAAGTTTTTTTTTATGTGCAGTATCGGGCACAGTACTGTACTTTCCAATTGGTTGGGAAGGACAGGACACATGTTGTCTTGTTTTGTTATTACAGACCGACATACTCTACATTTCTCACGACCAAGAATGGCTGGCAAGGGCGCCTACTCTAATGGACGACATGTCGCATCGGCATCAACTAGATGAAGCGTTTCACGCTCTCAAGGACACGGAGTTCACCGGAGATGTGGCCGACGTGAAGGCTCGACTTCTGGACAGGCTGTTGACTGTTGAGACTCTATTAGACAGAGCGCGCAACATTAATAAACATCACCTCTGACAGCCTTCCCCCACTATGTGGCGGAAACCTTGCTGAGCGCTGGAATCCGGATGCAAGGTGGTCAGGATCAGAGCGGGCTTCTTCACGGTTTTTGCGCTAAACATCAAGGGTCCAAATGAGCGTCATCCACACCAAGATGTCGACCCCGAC
This sequence comes from Linnemannia hyalina, assembly GCA_019671135.1. NCBI lineage: Eukaryota > Fungi > Mortierellomycota > Mortierellomycetes > Mortierellales > Mortierellaceae > Linnemannia > Linnemannia hyalina. The sequence continues at coordinate 321,351 of JAHRHY010000027.1, forward strand.
CCTCCACCGTCCACCGTGTTGTCTTTGCCTCTTGACCACCGTGGTCCTTTTTTGTTTGAGTTCCTGGCGAGGCATTTCAACTGCATCATCTACAAGTTTACCTCCGTTGGGACAGCGGGTCGATTCGCACCTGGAGACGGCAAGACGCCCTGCTTCTCGATGGGGGTTTTGAGGACGTGTGATGGCATTGGAACGTTCGTGAAGTACTTTGTCCTGGGTCCTGCTCGTCATTCAGAGCCCCCTCCCTCCTCTACGCCTTCTCCTCCTGCGCCTTTTTACGATCCCCAACACCCACACTCCGCCATTCTTCGTCATGAGAAACGCGCGAGAAAAGGAACCAAACAGGTTCAGGAACTGACTGAGTTTGACGATAGTGTGGTGATTGAGGTCTATGCCTCTGCTTGGCAAGTTATTGCTCTTTTATCCAAAAGAAAGCAATGCCACTCAATGGAAACGCCATGGATAAAGACTGCAGACCTCTAAAGCAATTTTTTTTCTTTCAATATGCTTATAGTCGTCACCGGTTGGACAATTTTATTCTTGCAGAGGCCGACAAAGTTCGGAAATTATCGCCCAAGTCCAATCTCAAGAACAGAAACGCCACTATGCAGGATCTCAGAGCACGTCCGATGAAAAAACCTCAAACCCCCGACGGAGTCTTCATGGAGTACATGGAGTTGATACAAAAGGAGCTCAGCAACATCAAAATCACCCGCAAAATGGCTAAAGTCAAAGTCAGAAAAAGACCGGTGAGGATTTGGCAACGGGTAGTGACATGGAGGTCCGTCCGGCGGAAGGAGACAGTCGATGGAGTATTTCATGGGTCTGACTACCAACCCAAGGGCAAGAAGGCTATGGGATCTGCTGCAAGGAACAACATCGCAAGCAGTGAGAGCAAGGCCGTGGCGCCCCTAGTTGGATCGTCATCAACAACAACTCCAAGGCCTTCAGCTGATATGATGGACAAGGCAAGTGTGGGTATGGACAAGTGCATGGATGTCGACGATGGAGGAGAGAGTAACGTCGTGGATCTCGACAGCAAGTCCGATACTGATGAGGATGATGCAGACCCTAGGAATGGGTACTAGTCGTTTACTATGACGCTTTTACAGTCTCTGAGGCCTGATTTTACACGAACAGCACGACGAGATTGCAGAGATACTGGAAGCAAAGCAGGATATTGCATCTGATTTCGCATCAAATGTTAACCTTCTCGGAAGGAAGGTGGACTTGGAGGGACTAGCTTTGTTGTGTTGCTTTGAATGCATACATGCATGCATGCATTTCCAGCAGGCAGTGTTTTACAAGGAAGGAAGAGATCGTTTTTACTAATATGTGGTTGTTGTTTTCATATCGTAATCAAGCCGGGCTGCAGTTCAAGAGTGGGACTGATGACGGCTTTCTTTTGAGCCAGATATTCCCGGCCGGCTTTTAGTCTCGTCTGCCCGATGTCGATCTCGATACTGTACGGATGTCCGTAGCAGCCCTGGATCCGGAGTTCGAGAGATTGATTGATTGAGACCAAGGACGATACACCTCAAGGCAAGGATGTCCGCAGTACTTTATCTTTATGAGCGCTGTCGTTTTTGTCTGCAAGGCATCTTGGCGTCCACGCAGACGAGGACAACACCTCAGGGAATGGAAGCACCTCACAAGTCGATCACACATTTTGGCAGGATCTCTCTGACAGCATACGCGCCTCGTCACCACCAACACCTTCATCAAGTGTCGATACAAACATCCACCCTCTTGCCAACTTTTCAAGCACCACCAGGGTCATGCTTAACGACATCTCGTCTAATTTTACCAACATCTGGGATGGTCCATTATTCGACAAAATATTTCACACATTCTGCAACATTGTTTTACGACAGCATCTCACGGCGAGAAAGGAGGAGGAGGAGTGCAGAAAACGCGAGGCTCAGCAAAAGCAGGAGCGGGACGCCAGGAAGGAGGAGTCGGCCATGAAGACCGCCAAGAGTCGAAAGTGCTGGTCCGATGATGTAAACAAGACTATCTGCGGGGGGACTTAGTCTAAACAAATGGGCTGTGGAGCAAGGACTATATCCGTGAGGATGAAAAAGGAGGGAACCAAGGAGTTCACATATGTGGGATCGATAGAATAAACAAAACAAAAATAAAAGGAGAGAGGGAGAATAAATGTAACGAGTGCTAACAGTAAAGTAGACCCCTGGGCACCGGCTATTCCATAATATAGGTTGACAGTTGCACCGTAGTCCGCCGTTAGACGATAGGTCGGACAGTACCAACGATGGCGGTCGGATCGATAACTGGCAGAAACATGGGCAGGGCGAAAAGTGGACCTCTTTGAGATCAGGGGTTGCGCAAATAGTGTCAAGGATAGTATGGACAAGCCGGTCGGTGGTGGGTTTCCTTGTGCTACCCAGTGCGCATTGTATTCATTGTTGACAATGCGCAGGGGTGGCTGGGAGATCCTGCTTTCAATGCTGACTGAGAAGGGAACGGGAACATGGCTAGGATACGCCATCATGACAATACCTATCGAAAGGTGGTCGAGTGGTCCTTGCTGGTCAGAATAACAATCAAAAGAGTGGATCAAAAAGAATAAGAGAAAAGGATCTGCCCTTTGAGTGGTATTTTGGTGGCGTGCTTGTGACCACCATTTTCGGAACCGAGCAGTTGGCTCGGCGCGCTTCTCATATACATCACCACACTGGCGGAAACGTCTGCGAAGCCTACAGTCATATTTGGCCCGTTGTCTTCGTCAACCGGGATCAGACATGAAGGCCGTTAGATTGAACACCATCATCAATGCGTTGCGAGGACTGGCGGAGTCAGAGCCTGAGATTCGTCATGTTCAGTTGCCAGGCCTGGAGGAACAGTTGGAGGCTATGGGAAGGACTTCTGCTACGACACCAGTGGGTGATTCTCTGATTGACGCGCTACGCAGCAGAGTTGAAGCGAAAGATCAACATGGTAACTTTCTACTGCAAGATGAGCAGGGTGTCGTTGAAGGTGAGTTTTTGAAAGAAAATGTTATCAACAGCTTACAATTGTCCTTGTTTCAAGTCTATGTTTTTTTTTTTTTTTTTTTTTAGATCGGGCAGCAGCTCGGGAGTTCATTCACAGCCAACATGGACAAGGCCCGTGTGTAAAAATCTCACTGCGTGCATTGATTTGTCGGGGCCCGGTTTTTTGCGGTAGACATCATGTTACTTTGGAACAACGGACCCAGAAATAGCCAAGATGCTGCAAACGGTGGGAATTTCGGTAAGGATATGTCGCGCCGCTTAAACGTCTACAAGGTAACACACGGTATTATGTTGGTGATCAAATGTGTCTTTAGAACGATATGAAGCTGCCTATTATTATTTAGGATACTAAATGGGTTTATTCTGCTCAAAAACAAATAGACCTTGCCGACACACAGGACACGGAAAGGGCTTTACTCCTCCAATACGAGCTTGCGCAAGAGCTACAAGAGCCAGTAGCCGTTCCCACTGTGATTACTACTACAGCACCCCAGACCAATCATCTCGCACAGTCAACACATACTGCCAAAAAGCGACAACGCCACATAACCCAGGATATAACAGCCGCATAGAAGACTCTCAGCAACAATCCGGTGCAGCATATCTACACACCCCAGGACCTGGATAACGCCCATTCAGCCAAGCCGGCAACACGGCCCCTGCTGCGCGACTTTGAACAAACTAAGGCGAATTCCAAGGACAGGAGAACTACAGAACTGCTGACCAAGAAGGCGTATGCTGCTTCTGCAGCCAAAGAACGCCGTTTCACTCAGCCATGTGGCAAGAACAAGGCTTCTTATAGCACCGGATTATGACCATGAAAATTGATCCATTGGATCCAATTTTCTTATGCTGCCTTTCGACGACTTCACTTTATTTAGATGCAGGGCTAGGGTTAACGACGGGGAAGGTTAATAGGCTGGACTCGTCGGCCACCACTACTCCTCAGTCCGAGCTCGCATGTATCCCTTCCAACAACGATCCTCCAAGGAGTGAGAGGGACAGAGGGGGTCGTGGCGGTGGTGAGCCAAGTCGGGGAGGATGGGTTTGACGATTGGGGGTTTGGAGGACTTGTTGTTTGATCTTGAGCCCATGGTTGTCCACACGCCCAACTCGGTCCATGTTGCACAAGGTTACGACAGCGACCAGTTCGCATCAACAGCAACAGTTAAACCAACACAGGCCAACAACACCAACAACAATAGCAGTACCAGCAGCCAGTTTCGCTATTCTCCAAGGTTGCAGAAGTAGCCCTCTGCGCAGGACGAGTGACCAATGGCATGGCTTGATCGGATTCAAAAGCTTGGATCAGATATATGGGTGTCCGCAGTGGCGACTGTCCCTCGGTTTGGTTACATTTCTGTTGCTTCCGAGAAAGGACGGACAAACAAACAGGTCAACGCCAGCAGCAGTAGTAGCAAAGGACAGACAGCAATTCAGGGGTTAGCATCCATGAACATGCATACATACGTTCAGCTAGAAGATAGGTAGACAAAGGGGGTTGAGGGGGAGTGTGTAAAAGAGGACAAACAACAACAGCACACACACACAGAGAGAGAGAGAGTCTCATAGACTATAACAATACTGCAATGATCCAGAAGAAAAAAAAGGCGTTAAGCGAAGCTAAATGTATAGCCATCACGGCAAGCTAAATGTATAGCCATCACGGCAAGCTAAATGTATAGCCATCACGGCAAGCTAAATGTATAGCCATCACCGCAAGCTAATTAAATGTATAGCCATCACGGCAAGCTAAATGTATAGCAATCACCGCAAGCTAAATGTATAGCCATCACGGCAAGCTAAATGTATAGCCATCACCGCAAGCTAAATGTATAGCCATCACCGCAAGCTAAATGTATAGCCATCACCGCGTATTGATTTTTCTTTTGTATGTGGGAGTCAAAATGACTATGTCGGAGACATATAAATACACCCTTCTTGCCCTTTCATTTTGCCATCATTCACTCTCACACACTCACACTCACACACCCACACTCACACACCCACTCTTGCACACCCACTCTCACACACTCACTCACACACCCACTCACTCACCAACACCCGCACATGAATACAGACGGCGGCGAGAAGGCGGTTGCCAAGTTGAAGATTTCTTCCCGACTCGACAATCAGCCAGACAGGACTTTTTACCTGTACAAAGGCATCAACGCTGTTGGGCGCGATCCCAACGTGTGCGGCGTCTGGTTGACAGAGAACTTTGTCTGTCGTGTACACATGCACATCAGTAAGAACCTTAAAGCAGTTGCTGACACGCCATGAAGCTAATGAAATGTGCAAGACGCAATCGAAAGATGATCGAGGAGAACTGCTGACATTTGATTCCAATCGTTTTTTCTTTTGCTCGTAATTTGGTAGACGTTCAGGATATCTTCATATTCATTCGGGATGGAGTGGAGCGCCCAGTAAGTCATCCACCTTCCAGCCATATACCAGAATGATACCCCATGGGAGTAGGCTTGAGAACATTAGAGATTTCACAACGAAAGTCACAAGGGTGTGGGTTTGTCTCTGACGACGCTTATTGTTTGCTGTTTGTTTGTTTTATTCAAAATAGGGTAAAAGGCGGACCACTATCTTCGATACACATGTCATGGAGCGCAGTGACTGGTACCCTTGCAGTGAAGAATTGGTAAAGCCAAGTATATTCATATATTGTGCTTGCGTTTATAGGTCCAATGAACACGGGAACTGGTACCGAGTTGAAAGCCGAGACTAATACCGCATGGGGTTTATTCATGCCTTTTTTTCTGCATAGAAATTCCAATTCGCAGGGCTGCTGACGTTGTTTGGGGTGAGATGGTTGGATGACGACGAGCAGGAAGCGGCGCCACGTAAGGTAATAATGCAGTAAACAATGCAAGGTTACTTCTCGTTTGGTGGCAAGTTAAAGAACACTCAAATTTAAACTTGATAAATATTTACCCTACCTTGTTGGACTTGGTCTTGTTGATAGGGTTACATCACCCCGGAACAGCAGACGGCAATTAACAACAGGACACATATGGATGAAACGTTTGTGCTTGAGTGAGGATGGTGTTTGAAACGTGGTGAAGGAAGAAGAATAATTGATAGCAATGGAAGATGAAGAAGTGGTAATAGAACAGGCAGGTGCGTCGAGAGAGCCCTTGCAGTCGCTTATATAAAACCTCCTGTCGTTGCCGCTGTCGTTTTGGTTGTTGTAGTTGTAGCTGTAGCTGTTGTTGTTGTTGTGTTGTTGTTGTTGTTGTGACGAGTGCAAGGGCGAGGCGATGGGATGGAAGAAGGAGAGGGGGAAGGAAAGTGAGTGTATAAAGAGCGGAGGTAGAGCCGCCTCCTGAATTGAGCGAAGACCGGGTCGTCGATCGGGTTGCCGACATTGGCGGTCTTGAACGAGGAGGACGCAATTGCTGCAATTGTTATAGCCACCGCGCGAGTAGAGCCCAAAAGACGATAGTCTGTCCCAAAGGCTAACTCTAGAACCCCCTTGAATGGCTGCAGAATTGACTTGACTGGGGTTTGGTGTGTTCCAGAGATGAAATCGTATGTAGCGCAAGGATTTGGTAGGAGGTGTAGTGATGTAAGCATTGGCGAGTGTTGTTCTTGTTGTGGCGGTGGTGTTGACAGGGTGGAAGATGGGAGGTGGTGATGCCGGTGTGGGTGTTTACAGTTCGGGGAGAGGCTGAAGTGGAATGATTTTTTGCGCTTGTTACTGCTGTTGCTGGTGAGGGGTGGGAGAACTAGGTGGAAAACAGATGCGATGAAGAAGATAAAGAAAATGAAGAAGAAAGAAGAGGAAGAAAATGAAGAAGAAAGAAGAGGAAGAAAATGAAGAAGAAAAAAGAGGAAGAAAACGAGGAAGGATAAAACGAAGAAAAAGAGTTGAAAGAAGAGGAGGAGCGTATGAAAGCAGTGACGAGATTGCGGTGATGGCGGTATGCATATCCTTTTTTCGGAATCAAGGGTGTCGGTTGTCAGTTATTGTTTAGTCGTTTGTTTGTTTTGCTTGTTTTGTCTATTTGCTGTTTGAGTGTACAAAGGACATCGTTGATTATGCTGGGTGGATGTGGGCGAGATCGTACATAATAAAGGCGGAGCGGTAGTAGTTGGATCGAATAGAGAAGGAATTGCGAAAGCGACAGTGGACTGGCACTGGCACAAACTGGTCTTATTATGATGAGTGAGAGAGGAAGAACTAGAGAACACAAAACAGAGAACAGGGTGAAAAAAATGGGAAGGGTAGAAGTAATAATAGGGAAAAGGCGGACATATGTTATTAAGATAGGACGGATTGGAGAGTCAATGAAGAGAGGATGAGATGAGGTCAGTGTGCTTGTTATTCAATTGATCCATATTAGAGGGCAAACAACAAACAGCACACGCACACACAGAGAAAAGAGAGAGAGAGAGCGAGAGAGAGAGAGAGAGATAGAGATAGAGAGTGAACAAGATGAAATGAGAGACAGGCTTCGTTTTTGCTGAAGTACCTTGCTGGCCGGTACAGTCCTCTAGACTATAACAATACTGTAATGATCCAGAAAAAACAAAGGCGTAAAGTAATTCTCCTACAAGCTGAATGTATAGCTCTCACTGTGCGCAGAGGAGACATCGGCATCTCTTGGGGAAAAAAAACAGTACACTTAGCCCGACATAAGAAAACTGGTACTGGAGTATGTACATAAAGCAGCGGCCGGTTGAGCTGGCAGTAAGACCGTTCTGCCAGACATCGTGCAGAGTCCCGATTCTCTCAAGAGGAACCTTTGCCAACGAGGACCCAACAGGCACAGATTTGGCACGGTGAATGACCTACGCAGCCCTCACCCGCGAGGGGAGTAATTGAGGCCTGTTGGTCGAGGAGGAGGGGGTGGTGGATGTCGGCTTCGGACTTGTTGAGTTTGACAACGGCAAGAACGGCTGCGATTGCGATCATCACGAGGATGATGAGTGCGTCGACTTCTATTTTCTTTCTTGGTGTATCGTCCAACGCCACAGAACCCCTAGAAAGGTTGGTAATCCAGGACGCCTGTTGAGCACCATCCTCTTTTTCTTTATTCTTATCGTCGTGCTCTTGGTCTTTCACCTCTTCACCTACATCCCACCTGACCTCACACTCCCTTGACTCCTAAAGAAAAAAGGCAATAGGGACTAAACTTGTCTTTGTCGGATCGATTCTGGTGCATGAGTGGTGTGGTTGCAAAGGCCATCTGCAAGTGGTCGTGAGAGGTGAGAGGCGAGAGTGGAGGCTATTGGGGTAGGAGGGTCGCAGATAGAAAAAGTACAGGTAGGAATAAAAAGGAGATATGCTCATTTGACACACGATCATAAATAATTACCACTGACGCGTACCGCGATCAAAACGAAAACGCGCTCGTGGAAAGTCTCTTAATTCAAACACATGTCTTGTTCAGAACCAAAAATGTCTGTTTGCATGCTTGTCAGTCATTGTTTGCTGGTCAGTCATTGTTTGCTTGTCAGTCATTGTTGCTGGTCAGTCATTGTTTGCTTGTCAGTCATTGTTTGCTTGTCAGTCATTGTTTAATGTCCAATAATACTCTGTGTGCTATGAAACCGATGCTATCCACGTCCGTGGCCATCACCACGATCACAACCACTCCTTGTCGA